>JBBPJY010000857.1:0-12170 GCA_038088975.1 Xerocomus cyaneibrunnescens
ACGTCTTGAGAGTCAGCAGATCGCCCCTAACTATCTCTCACTCACCATACCGCGCATCGTTCAGAACGTTTGCCATGACGTCCGCTCGAGACACCTCATTGCAATCCGACATCGGTAAAATGAAACTTGAGGCTGATGGTTCATTCAACAGAGCGGCTTCTTCGTTTAGGAGTTGGATCCAGAAGGATGGCCAGTTTACCCCCGAAAGAGGTTCGTGCTCCTCTATGACTTGACATAAACCGTAATGGACCAAATCCGCTCCGGGTTCAGACAGATATCACCTCTACGTCTCTTACGCGTGCCGTACGCCCTTTCCATTTTCCTCCGCACCCCTGTTTTCAACCCTTGTGTCGTAGCATGGGCCACCCGCACGCTCATCATGCGGAAATTGAAAGGTCTCGAAGATATCATCCGTGCGTGCGCATCACATGTGCAAGGTCCCCGTGATCTGCTGAACTTCTCTCTCTTTCCTCAGCCGTCACCGTCGTATCTCCGCACATGGGCGATTTAGGATGGCCGTTTGCCAGCGCTGATCCGTTTCCCGGGGCGAACGCCGACCCGGTGTACAACGCTCAACACGTCAGAGATCTCTATCTCAAAGCGGACCCCAACTATGGCGGCAGGTAACGCCGGCGTCTTCCACCGAGCCCAGTTTGGGATCCACTCACGCCCTCCTGTCTGACAAGGTTCACCGTCCCCGTTCTTTGGGACAAGAAAACACACACGATCGTCAACAACGAGAGCTCTGAAATTATCCGCATATTCAACACCGCTTTCAACCATTTGCTTTCCCCCGAAAAGGCGTCTATTGATATCTACCCTGAGCGGCACCGCCAAGAGATCGACGCGATCAACGCGTGGGTGTACGACACCGTGAACAGTATGCACCGTGTTCGACTCGTCTGGCTGATTGTCATGACCACTTTATAGATGGCGTATACAAGGCCGGGTTCGCGGGAACGCAGGAGGCGTACGAAAAGGCGGTATATCCGCTGTTTGAGAGTCTGGACCGTCTCGAGAAGATGTTGATCGGCAAGGACTATCTTGTCGGCGACACGCTGACCGAGGCGGACATCAGGCTCTTTGTCACGATCGTGAGTCCCCTTTTGATCTCTGCCGCGCACGCGATCCCAAGCTCTTCCGCCTGGCAGGTTCGCTTCGACCCTGTGTACGTCGGTCACTTCAAATGCAACCTCCGTACGATCCGAAATGGCTATCCTGCCATCCACACGTGAGATTCTGCAAACACCGAGTGGAGGCGCTAAATGATCGATCGTTTTGGTTGTTCCAACGCACAGATGGCTACGCAAGTTGTACTGGAACAACGACGCGTTCCGGTCGACCACCAACTTTCAGCACATCAAAGTCCATTATTACTGGTCTCAGACCAAGGTCTCGTCTCTTCTTGTCGCGCGGAGTCGTCTCATTCATCCCAGCACAGGTCAACCCAACGCGCATCGTCGCTGTAGGGCCGACTCCCAACATCGAGCCGTTGTAGGCCTTAAAATGCGTAGGCTGGACGGTTCAATATGAATATGAAACCGCACCATGTACTATTACTACAACGTTCTTTCGGTCCATGTCATGTTATAAGTAGAACGCTTCATGCAGTTGCCGCGAACGGCGAACAAAGAATCCGAACAGACGTCGTCTATAAAACATACATGGTACACGGATAGATATACTCAAAGAACAAGGTCACCGACAGAAGACAACATGACGATCATCAAGATCGTGAATACCAGGAACAGAAGTGGGGCAGGGGAAATAACAGATCCTGCATTCCGTATAGGAGGGGGACACTGCGAGCCGATTTGCGTTTGAGAGTTTGGGACAGTAAGCGAGGAAGAAGCTGAGGACGGGGTTGGGTCAGACGAAGAAGGGGTAGTGGAAGTGAGAACATAAGAACTTTCAGACATGGAGGGTGACTTGGAGGGTGACATGGAAGATGCTGTAGAAGACGAGGAAGAAGCGGGAGACGTGCTGGGAACGGATGACGAGGGAGTAGTGGAAGTAAAAACGAGTGAACTCTGAGGTGTGGATGATGTGAAAGTTGGTGTAGATGATAATGTAGGACTTGTATCAGAAGATGGCATAGTAAAGTCATACGACGGAGAGGGCAAAGAGGATGTTCCGTAATCAGAGGAGGGAAAAGAAGGCGGGGGCGTAGATGCAGGTGTCGGGGAAATGGATGTATGCGTCAATGACGTTGATGTTCCGGAAGGAAGGTCAGAGGATGATGATGTAGGAGATGTAGGTGTGAAAGATGGCGAGGACGACGACGTCGAAGAAAGATTGTTAGGCGAGGATGCTGTACTCGAAAAAGATGGCGAATAACTGGACGAATGAAATGAAAACGAAGCGGGAGACGTAGGAGTGTGATGACGTGAAAGCCTGCGCGTATGTGAGTGCCAGGTGTGCGTGTAGTTGTAGGAATATGGTGTGGACGTCGGGGTATCGGGTGTGACTGACGTGCTAGAGTTCACAAAAATGGTGGAGTTTGACATTGACGTCGTCAACGTTGGAAAAGTGATTGTCGTGGCAAGTATAGGTGCTACAGCTCTCCTCGCATGAGTAACTTGCACATCGCCGATGGTATCGCGAGTCATAGAACTGGAGAAAGGGTGTGCGGGGCGATGCCAAGGAGCCACTAAAACTTCCTGATACAAAGTGGAAGGCACTTCTAGGGCATCTGCGGTGCAGTCTTCGAACACTCCGGTATCATAGTTTCCGACGGCACTCTTCGAACATTCAAAGATGTCATGGATCTGTTGACATGCGGTGGATGCGGCGGCGGAGGGCTTGCAGGCTCTGAAGCAAAAGCGTTCTTGCGACATGGAGCTCTGTCAGATCTTGTAAGACCACTATGCAATAATCGGTGAGATCTTTACCGTCCAGTCGTAAATTTGCTCGAGCTGACCATATGCACTCGTGATGACAACGCTGTGACCCTGCCCACTCGTGCTGGCCACACCATCAGCGGGTATGTTGATGTTAGTCAAGCTCCCGGCACCTGGAGTGTTTGATTCAAAACGATAGACATTGATATCGTTGGGTCGACCTGCCTGTAATCTGAACATATTCAGGAGTTATCACGAGTTGTGCTCCCGATATTGTTCCATCCGGAATGAGGCGTGTTCCGTGGACCCTCTAAACGAGAGACGATAAGCCCGTTTATGGTGCATATTTTCATTCACATGTTCGACATACCTTCGTGCACCACGCGACTAAGGTGTGCTGGGAGGTTATTGCGTGGTCAGCTTAACTCCACTTCGGCGACAATGCATACTGACTTCCGTGTTCCTGGTGGCTAATGGAGCTGCTTGTGAGGGTGCCCATAAGCAAAAGTCTTCCGCAGAATTTACTGAGGCAGATCTTCAGCGGCCGCGGGTGGAGAGAGCATAACAAGTACACACGGTATGCAACCTGACACGGGCGAGCACGACACCAGTCGTACGTTGACTGTCCCTGCTCGACATCGTAAACGGCACCCTGAGGGGAACGTGGTTCGGTGTAGCTCGGACTGCTCGTCAAAATCAAGGCTGACGACACGCCGGATATGAGGCTCGCAAGGACGTATACGCCGGCATGAGGCATCTCTTCACCTATGGCGCCGAAACCGCTGGGCACTGAGTTTGAGGCTTGGAAGAGGAAAGAAGACAACGCACTGGATTCACTTTCTTGCGGGCTTATAGCCACTCAGGCCGGGCACGGTCATGTCACGGTCCAAACATAGTAGGAGGACGCCTGGTGCGCGTGCGCAGGGCACGGCAGGACCACTCCGTCCCGTGGATGAGTTCCGCAGCAGCCGACTTTTGGTTATCTGTTCTACCTGTTTGGATGTCCCGAGGACGACCGCCACGAGGTGGCCGTGGACGAGATCGTGAGACCTGGCAGGATTTAAAAAGTTGAGTTAATGGATGCTGCACGCCCTCGGATTCGGAAAGCGTACCAGGACATGCACACTCGGCGTGTGGTGACTAAGAAAAAATTTTGCCTGGTCCTCGTGTCTAGACTTGAAGTTGTGAAGTGGACTCGGCGTCTAAAGGACATTCACGGGTACAAACAACGCGTATAGGGGCTGCTACCACAACAGAACAGAGGAGTTGATAGCCCGTTGTCATTCTATTAGAACTGGTAGTACAAATCCACGCTCGTTAGATACACTGGCATCACAACACCCAGATACCCCCACTTGAGCGCCGTGATCTGAATATGTTCGCAACTTGGTCACCTCGTCAACCCCCGTCAACCAGAACTGTGCAAGTGGTTTCACCTGATCTAATACCGCCGTCAAATCCAGACATTACCTCTACTAACGCGCTTGTTTCTTCCACCGCATCGGTCACAGCTGCATCACTGATGGGTGCGTGCAACACAGGGAGGCATGTCATGGTGTGGCCATAGGATAGAAGGCGTGCTTTGCTATCTGTAGATGAATTGGCTCGCCATTCGTTCGAACATGGACATGAGGAGGTCCATGTCTTGGCGAATTATTAATTTGACTACCGCGAGGTCCGTCCCAGTGCCATATATAGTTCATAGCTTTTGAAGACCTTGCCTTGGTTGATGATATAGAGTGCCTGTTGCAGCACATTGGAGACTCGAAGATCGGATATGCATGAAAGAAACATACCTTGGCATCACCGATCCATACAGAGGCAATCTTCAAGCGCTCCAGAATACCACTACACATTTCACTCGTCTAGTTTATCAGCCGACCTATGAAGAATATCCCCAATGGCCCTTTCTCGCTAACCCAATATAAGGTTAGATCAGAGACGCGATCGAGTGCGAGAATACCTACCCTGCCAAACTCTCAGTGCAGAAGACGAAAATGGCATCTTGGAGTATAGCGAGTTCCAGTGTTGCGCGTAGTAGCTGGCCAGCAGGTCGGCACTTGGACTGTAACCCTTACACGCCCTGAGATGTCCACGTCCATTTGCTCGCAATCCGGGAGATTACGAATACATGACAAAGTGATGAGTAGTCCGCTGGTGACAGCTTAAAGGAGATGTCGGAAGAGCATTTAGAATAGCGAACAGGCCCGATCGGCATACGGCCGGATGAGAAAGAATGGAGCATCCAAGGGAGGAAGGGATGATGTCCGCAACTGTGAGGGAGTGCCTTCCAAATAATGCAGGCATAGAGGAGCAACGCATGAGGGTCAGCCTCACACGGCACGATCATACAACTCGTATCCTTGTATTGTCGACGCGTCCATATCCGTTTCCTGTTCACCTCCCTCGAGCGGATCGACGTCAGGACATCGTTCGAGGTTGCTTGCATTCGATCTTTCCATAATGTCTAGACCACCAGCGAGCAAGAGTATGTCTTCTGATACTTGCGCTGACGTGAATATCTATTCCTTGTTCCTACTACGGCAGTAGCTGTTCCCTGGATCCCAAACCGCGAAGCTTGAGAGACGAATGTCACGAGTCTGACGGATCAGCATCTGTGGCAGTGTCGCAAATATTGTCGAACTTTGGTATCCGGAAAGAAGGGAACAACGTGGTCGGGGAGAGGTTGCTCTTTGGGGTTAGCGTTACCAGTGGGATAACAACGTCTCCTAGCCACTGGGAGAATACGACTTTGCATGGGTGGAGGCTCCATACTGTCGAATAGGGCATGACCAGAACGACGCTTCGTGCAAATTGTAGGGTTTGAGAACAGGAGAGCTCTCAGCAATAGAAGGGTGGGGTGCAGCGACCGGATTGCTTGGGTCTTTGAGAAGAACGAAAGACGGATTGTTATGACAATCGAGATGTTTTTGGAGTGAGTTGTCTGTCTCGAACGCGCGCCGTAACAGGGAAGGAGCAAGACGGAAATGTCGACGCGTAGCAATGAATGCTACGCCCTGATGTCGGAAGGGGTATTTAAATGCCAAACAAGATCCGGCCTGTGGGGTAAGCTGCTACATATTTAATTCCAGGTTCCAGGCCCCTCTCGGGAATTTCAGGTTCGTTTGCTTCCACCAGCATTATGGACGTTCTCGGGTCGATCTCCTTCCCCCCTTTGACCAGCGACTCCAGGCTGTCGACGGCGTTGGCAGCACTCCCGGTGGCTGTCATTTTGGCCCACTTCGTCCCCTACCTCCTTGATCCCTTCAGCCAGCGTCGCATTCCTGGCCCGGTCCTCGCCAAGTTCTCCGACCTTTGGCTTGGTTGGACCGCCAGTCAAGGCCACCGCTCAGAAGTCGTCCACGAACTACACGAAAAATATGGTAAAGTACTAGTTTGATACACGCCACACGCTACTCATGTCCTCGTAGGAACCTTTGTACGCTTGGCACCCAATCACGTATCAATTGCGGACCCGGCTGCTCTGCAAATCGTTTACGCCCACGGAAATGGCTCTCTCAAATCCGACTTTTATGATGCCTTTGTATCCATTCACCGAGGATTGTTCAACACAAGAGTCCGTGCCGATCATGCCCGTAAGAGGAAGATTGTCTCGCATATATTCTCCCAGAAGAGTGTCCTGGAATTCGAGCCCATTGCGCGACTCTACATCGACCAACTCTTGAAGCAATGGGATAGATTATATGACGCGGCAGTCAAAGGCGAGTCTGGTACAGAAGGGCAAGGCTGGTCTGGTCACGATGGTCGGCTCTGGATGGATTGTTTGCCCTGTATGCCATGATGGTTCCGTCATGTTCTTTGCGCTTACAGCTTCTCAGGGTATAATTACCTTGCCTTTGACATCATTGGTATTTGATGTTCGTTTAATCCATCACGAGGCAGTCTACTCACGTACTCCTTTAGGTGATCTCGCTTTCGGATCTCCGTTCGGTATGATTGTCAAAGCAAAGGACTCTGCTCCTGTTGCCATATCACAGCAGGATGCTATGAAGTCCTACGGAACCGAGGGGAAACCCGAGGTCGTCGAGATTCCTGCTGTACAGATTCTCAACGATCGTGGCGAGTTTTCTGCATCCATGGGCGTTCTTCCCCCGTCTTGGAGACCCTATGTTCGTCTCCTTCCCTGGTACAGTAAAGGTAGCAAGGCAGTCCAGAACCTTGCAGGCTTGGCGGTTGCAGCGGTCGCAAAGCGCCTGACGATGCCCACGGATCGTGTCGACCTCCTCAGCAAACTCCAACAAGGCCGAGATGACGAGGGCAATCCGATGGGTACAGCAGAGCTGACTGCTGAAGCTCTAACTCAGCTAATTGCTGGCTCTGATACCACGTCAAAGTGAGTGTACTCCTGATTAGAGATGATGTCATTCTGACTCGGATCATTTAGCTCTTCTTGCGCGATTACTTATTACCTCGCTCGCTATCCAGAGGTACAGGAGAAGCTTCAGAAGGAGCTCGACGAAGCCCTTGGCGCCATAGATGATGCTGTCGCAACTTATGAACAGGTCAAACGACTTCCTTACCTGGATGCCGTCATCAACGAAGCATTGCGTGTACACTCCACCTCCGCGATCGGTCTTCCTCGCGTGGCTCCTGAAGGTGGTTTGACTGTTGATGGCATACACTTCCCTCAAGGCGCAGTTCTCAGTGTGCCTACTTACACAATCCACCGAGACAAGAAGACTTGGGGGGACGATGTCGACGTATTCCGTCCCGAGAGGTGGTTCGAGCATGACCATGCAACGATTCAAAAGGCATTCAATCCGTTCTCATTCGGACCTCGGTGAGCATTTTGCACTCCAACCGCACTCTGTAGGGAGCTGACGAGAGTCGCTGGCCAGGGCCTGCGTGGGTCGTAACCTTGCGTCGATGGAGCTGCTCATCATCATTTCCTCGATCCTGCGGCGCTATCACTTTGTACTTGCTGAACCCGACGAGCCGGTAAGTACCACGCTCATGTATTCACAACTTCCCATGGGACCCACCTATTGTGCACTCAGTTTGTCACCCGCGAAGGCTTCCTTCGTAAGCCAGTGCAGTGCCGTGTGGGAATCAAGCGCAGACAAGTCTAAACGGAGAAAGCTGAGGGCGAACCTATCACACTTCGTGCACTTGACTTTACGTTGGCTATGTGTATGTTCTGTTTACATACCGAATGGAACTGTTTACTTCCCCGCGGCTCGCCTCAACTCCCCGAACTCACGCGTATAACGTGCTATTTTCGTATGCGATGTAGTAATAATGCTGGTGTGGGACGAAGGAAATGCTTTCCGCCGTCCTCTCCCACAATCGCGCTATTCTGGGTGGGATCCTTGGCACGATTCTGAGGACGGCAAGCACACTCGCTATATAAGTAACTCACAGTCGCGGAATCTCATTTCATGAACCACCTCGAGGCTTCCTACCCGTACGGTCACCCCAACCATCCAACGGTCCTGGCCGGGCTATGCAAAAAGCTGTATCATGGCCATGACAAGTCAAACGTACTCGTTGATCCCCACAAGCACCTCCGCCTCTGGTTACTCCACTCCCACAGATGACGCCGGCGACAGCGGAGGGGATGATTCCTTAGCCAACCTCCTCTCCTCGACTGGCTCCCCACCACTCATCGTGGCGTTCCTCGCCATCGGCTTGTTCATTATCGCGATGCTGTCGGTATTCGCATGGCGACGCCTGTCGCGATCACACAGGCCAATTCAGCCCGTCACCATGACTCACCGGCCCAAGCCTGTGCCGCCGGGCATACGGCCGACCCTCGTGGACTTATGGGCAGATCCCTACGTCCACGAAAAGTCCTCTTCTGGAGCGACGCGATGGGAGAATACCACAGTAAGCCTCGTCGTCCGGACCGGGAGGCGAACAAGGACGCTGATCTGAACCCGACCTGCGGTCCTCCAGCCCATCGCAGCCGTCATGATGCTTCTGATCCCGCCGCCCGCGGGACCCCGCCTGCAGATCGGATCTGCGGATTCAGGTGGTCGTGTGGTGTTTAGGGCACTGAGGTCGGCTGTCAAGCGATTCTATTTTCCCGCTCTCCCGCCGCCACCACCACCGCCACCGGCGCCTCCACCTGTTGAGCCCGAGAAAGCAGTCGCGCCACTTGCAACGTGTTCATCTGACTTGGACGAGGTAGAACGGGGCGACGCTTCGTCGCTGCAAGTTGCTGTCATCGTCGCCATGCCAACACGACGACAGTGCGGGACTGAGGGGGAGGACGTGGAGCCGGAGCTGGGGGAGTTCTGTATCGGCACGACGAACGTGCCTTGGAGTGAGCGTAGGTGACCCAGTCGAACTGAAAAGGAGCGGAACATGGATTAGTGTTTTGTAGCAGTGCAACCGTATATGATATAGCTAGCTGTGATCGCATTTCCAAACGAACTTTTGGACGCCGCACGAGTCAACAAGATGGTGTTTCAAGTCTTTAGGAGATCTGACGACGGATCTTGCGCTGATGAACGTGCGCCACGGTCCGGTGTTTTCATGCCAACACTAGGAAGTGGCATCACCTATGCTGCGCCTCAAGGTCCCACCACAATCGAGATGTGCTCCGTTACCCGGGCTTGCCAACGGACAAGGCCACTGTTATGATAAATGGCTCATGTCAAGGGAATCGGTGATCATGGCAGCCATCAGGGGTCTTGTAAGGTCGAGTCCAGTGCATGTATCCAGCGGAACAATCTGGACACGCCAGACCTGGCCTTTGCTGTCCACTCGCATAGATGACGGCAGAGCGGGATAGCCATCACAAGAACAAGGTCGTCCGAGTCGACCGCCTGACGAAATGGCGTACATGTTCGCCCAGTGGGTGGAGCGTGGGGTGGGAATGACCCGTGCTATGAACGAGCCGGTTCAAATCACGACATTCATGTGCCGCACTATCAGCTATCAGCTTCGAGTGGCGCCAGACCTGGCTTGCCACGTAGTCATCTGAGTTCCGACGACGTCCACATCCTAGTCGACCCTGGAAAAGGGACTTCAAATTGCCCCACGAGCAGTCTCGCCGGCACCTGCTGAATTCAGTACATTCGTTACCAGGTCCTCTCTGCCGACCTGACTACTGCACACCCTGCGAGTATGTAGCTCCGACGGATGCTAGCCCACTGGCAGATTGGACTCTAGGTCCTTGGAACGGAATTGCTCGCGAGGATTTTGACATCTGTCCATCAAACAGAGGCGAGCAACGACGGAGGATGCTGCGTCACAATAATGCAACTCTCGATAGAGCTGCAACCAAGAAGGTGATGTAGCACCAAAGAAATCCGAATGTTCCGTGAGGACAGCAACCAGTAGCCTGGCAAAAGGGTTTAAATTGTCGCCCATTTCTTTGTGAAGGGATATCATCAAGACGCGGCAGGATACCAGTGGCAGGATAAGTCCCAGGCGAATACATCACCCCGGTGTGCCTCCGGGTCTGCGAACCCAGATCACATATTGATAGTGATGTCAATATCAATACACCCAAAATACACATCTGATGCGCTATACAGCAAACTGAATGGAGGTCCATGAATATGAATGACAAGACTCTAACGAGCAAGACTGAATTGCGAATTAGCCGCAGAATGATTACACGATTACACGACGAGCACCTTCTTGTAGAACTTCTGATCTACGAAACAGACGAGATGATAGCTGTGCGAGGAGATCCTAGGTAACATGGTCATAAGTAAAAATAGCTTTACGTAGCGTGGCCAAAAAGAATAAGGCAGTACCAGCCTGCCATGTCCGTGGCTAAGAGGCCCAAGCTCTATGAGAGTAGCAAGTATGCTGTAGACATATGCAATTCATGATGCGGATGGCACAGCCAGCGAGCTCAGCCCACCCATCACGCCTCTGAGCGGCCACGAGCGCCAAAGTCTCTGGAAAGCGTCAAGACGACTTCCCAGCGGTTGTTCCGAAACATGAGTGAGGACAGACCCACAAACACGGTCGTGTGGAGCAGGCAATCCATGCGACGTACGCCCCCATAGCGAGTGCGGTCAAAGTCGCGAGACGCTTCACAGCGCGCGTAAAACACGTCTTCGATGCGGGTGCGCTGCATCGGCGGCATGCACTCCCACTCGTGCGGCGTGAGCGGTGCGTGGAGTGACGAGTATATCGCCGAAAGGACATCGTCGACGGTCACTCCCGTAGAGTTGTGTGCCGTTACAACCCAATCCTCCGCGAGGAGGTCGGAGATGACGCAAAGTGTCGCGATACTGGGAAACGTGGCAGGCTGAGATAACTGGTGGGCTGAAACAACCTGACCAGCTATGTGTGCGGCACGGTGGGGTGCATAACGAACGTCCCAATTCATAGGAACCGGGGGAAAGTGTGTGGTTCCGGTGCGAGATGAGGCAAGAAGGCGGTTGAGCTCCACAGCGTGATACTGCATCGTGCACGAGGGATGCAGGGTAGGGTAGATGTAGTGACCTAATTGTGAGGTGTGGTCTACAGGACGTCCCTCAAACTCCAGTTTTTATGTGGAGGGAATAGCTATGAAGAACGCGCGGCCCTGGGAGACAAAGAGGCGAAAGTCATCATAACCGGTCGTTTGAGTGACACTTGCCTTTGAGAGGACGATGGCATGGCCCCTGTCGGGAACCCGAGTCGTGAAAACGGGCAGTCCCAAAATGGATGCTCCAGCCATCGAACATTCGAAATAACCTTTTGTGATGAGTACACGAGGCGAGAGCAAAGGCCCGGCGCGTCAGTACGTAACTTGCTGTAAATCACGCGCCATCATCACAGGCGGGGTTTGTGAATCGGATCAAGGTCGGCCACCTTAACAGGAAGGAGAGGCAGGAGTCCAGACGGCAGTGCAGCGCGCAAAAATGAAGGGCACCACCGAGGACGACGCGTGGAGTAGGACGGAACATGTCGTGCGGAGCAGGCATTGCCATCAAATGGCCTTGCTGTAGAATTGCAAACCCGCCAGGCTGCGTGGGTCCGCAGTCTCGGGAACAGCCGTTGCTTTGCACGAACGAGTCAGCCAGCACGTTCATGTCCGCTGTTCTCAAGTGGTGATGATGTTACAAACGTGGCCCATTGCTTTCATCACATGAGAGTAACCAGTTTTACAACAGCTAGAAATGACCTTGGCCCAATCAAACCAAGCCGGACCCCCAAACATTGAAGGTGAGAAAGGAGAATTAACGCGATTAGTGGTACAGGAAAGCGTCCCAAGGGTAACGAAATATCAAAGTACATATCGAGCACACCTATTCAAGACAGTGTTCCTACGAAATAAGGTCATGGTAAAGGACGTTTGTGGTCGCAAAAACCATTTCATGAAGCATGTGATCATTCTGTTGCATTCCTTCTCGTGTCGAT
>JBBPJY010000858.1:0-12151 GCA_038088975.1 Xerocomus cyaneibrunnescens
ACAGCGTTACTGTCACCGTTTCTCCATTAACTTATTAACTTATAGATTGCTAGATTGATTGATTGATAGATGTGCACATCGCGTCCGATTCGCCTCCAATGCGATCTGGTGGCTGAGTGTTGCTCGCTGCGCCGTCCATTCTACTTCATCTCTCATCCTTTCCAATGCCATTTCCGTCGTTCTCGTCGTCCAAATCGCTGTCGCCGCTTCCCGACGACTCCTTCTCGCCTCTATTGCCTGCTGGCTCTCCATCTCGATATAGCGTGTGCGTCCCATCAACGCGCTAGTTCCTAACGCTTGTGGAGGGTCTATGGTAATGTGGTTGTCTCCTGTCGCGGCCGCTTCACTGCCCAGCTCGTCTGGCTTGTCTGGAGCCTCCTCTGGGAGGTACATCTCCCCCCTTCGCTTCAAGCGTTCACCGATGCATTCTGACGCGTTCTTCGGCTTCTTCTCCCGTGTCCTTGCGTCCTCATCGCGTCCAGACGGTTCCAGCGTGTGCGCTTCGGCATCCGTCTCGCAATGCTTGTCTGGAGCCTCTTCTGGTTAGTCTTCATCGATTCTTCGTTCCGATCGTTTATGCTGATATTCCAACGCGTTGTTCAGCTCTATTTAACGTTCAATAGTGTCCTCGTTGTGCCCCAACGCTCTTGGTGCGTCCGCTCCGACTCCAGCAGGTCCGTTTTCGGAGCTCGCACATCCTTCTTTCTCTCCCTCGAGCTCGATGTCTGGGAGTACACGCGCTGTATTCATGGCTCTGTTTGGTGGCTCCGGCGGTTTAAGCGAGTCAATTGGCGGGTTCTCTGGTCGTTTTGGGCGCTGACTCGAGTTCTTCGTAGCTAACGATTTCAGCGCGACTCAACTCGATTGGCCGCTGGCGCTGTTCGTTGCTCCATTGTTGCCGTCTCATACACCATCCTCTCTACCTGCCTTGGCCTGCCAACCCCCCTCGACGTTGCCCGTACCGCCGTCTGACTCGCTCCTCGCGACTGCGCGGTCTCCTAGCTCACCAACTGGACGTGGCATCTCGGCTTCGTCCTCACCTCTCGTGCCGCCGCCCTGGTCCTCTGCCTCACATTTGGCATCCTCTGGTACGTTCTCGTGACCTCCCGACTCCGTCATACTGCCCGCGTCACTGGGCAACTCGTCCGTTGGGTCTATGCGACCTCCCAACGCGCTCGACTCGGCGTGGACGTGGTGCCCCCCCGGGTCGTCTAGTGCTCAGCGGAATGTCTCCACCTTCTGCTGGTGCACCTTGACCTTCCTCGTAGCTGGCCGCCTTGACCGTCTCGACCGCTTGACCTGTCGCCGTCTCATCCTCAGGCGCTGCTCCTCTTAACGCTGCAGATGCTGCCTAGTGACTCATATTTCTGGTTTTTGTTCATTCGCTTTTGGAATGATGATTTGTACTGTGATGCCACATATTCCGTGTATGTAGACAAACATTCACAGAATTTACTTTGTTGATGTCTACAGCGTCAGTGTTCTGAAGCAGATAAAGTGTGACGACGTGACATTGTTTGTGCGGTATTCAGGGTCTGCGCACGGAGACTACTGTCTGTGGAAATGGATCCGGCGAAGCCGCGGATCGAGGCCGTGAACATTAAAGGGCACCTTTGGCTCTTCGGAAAGGTCGACCAGCGATCAAGAGTCGGTAGGAGCCCTGGGCGAAGGATAATGTGTGCCAGCAGTGGGCCCGAGGGCCGAGGCTCGGCTGCGCAGTAGCATGAACACAAGGCAGCGGTACCAAAACGCATTTTACATTTACATACGATGTCCGGAATAGGGTGGCGACAGTGAAGACAAGAGAAAATACGAGCACGTCACGAGAATCGATTCATACTGTCTTCAACTTCCTACTGAACCTACGATGATACATCCGAAGCCACATATCCCAGGCATAAAATACTGGCCAAGTTCCCCGCCTCCAAACCGGGCTTCCTGGTGGGAAAAAACAACTATTCGTCTGGAGGGCGATGGCAACCCACACAGCGAAGACTGTCCAGCTAATCATCCATGCGAAAAAGTGACCGAGAGTCTCTCTACCAATCAAATTTATCTCGGGGACGTTTATGCTAAATATATTCTGTGAATCGAGTGCAAAACGCAGACTCGGGGGCAGGCCGTCAAGGCTACTCACCGAGATAAAGTTGACAGGCAGGAAAATTACAATTCGATAACAAGTATATATTGATTAATATATGTATACGTTCTCACCCACGCGCAACCGAAAGAAAGCAGGTACATGCCTGATCCATTGCAGCTGCGTTCCAGTCAGTGGCTATTGTCAGCTCTTGCATGTATTGGCTGTCGTTGACTTTGACGTTGGAGGATGCCTGGGTGATATAGACGGCATACGGTAAGTGATTGGATAGAGTTGAAATATAATGGATCATACTAGATTTATACCGTTCTTCAGTCGCACCACTAGCATTGATCTCTGGCTTTCCAGCCTCCAGACCTCAGAAACAAGGTAGCTATTTTTGCATAATACTTGCTGCCTCATCCCGTTCCCTATCAGATATAGCAGGACATTGCATTAGAGGATTCGTGGTCTCCCGCACAGGGACAACGGATCTCCGGAAATCTTTGAGGAGGTTCCGATAGTAAAGTAGATATGCTTGCAGAACGTGCAAGTGTCTGATATTTTCGCTGTCGGAGATCAATTATTCCTGTAAAAACAGGTGAGGTAGCGTATTATCTCCGTTACCAATGCTGTACTCACTAACTGCTTGATGTGGGAATAAACAACCTCGAAGGCTTCGTCCCATTCATATATAGCATACCACAAAAAACAAAGAAATAGACACGTAGGGTCCTTGGACCTCTGCAAGTTTTTTTACCGGTAGACACTGCGACCAGTTCGGTCGATGAAAGAGCGCAGTTGTTCTGCTGTCATCTCGCGCGACTTCGCGTGGTAGGATATAATAGTACTGGACTCCGCAGTTCGAACCATGTGGACACTGAGTAGGTCTTAATGAATGTACTTGTCGCCTGAGAACAGATATAGATATGCCATTTAAACTGACTCAAACGAACAAGTACATACATGAAGTCAGATAGAGTGGCGATTGGGTATCGATGATCTCGTCGTCTGAATCACGAATCAGGATACGTAGACCAAAAGTTTAATTTACACCTACCGTGCTGTGATGATCCCGAAGAGCCTGGTAGCAGATGCAGTGGGATCGGGCTGTAGCCGTCCGATTAATCATGCGGATGAATAACAGTGATGTTTGTGGCAATGTTGATTCCCAAAGCTGAAGAGATGTGGAGACAGAAGAGTACTCACGATCACTTAGTTTTGACAGTACATTCTCCTGGTATCTTGAGGGTATCCAATTCGTCGAAGACGAAAATAAAAAGGGTTCTATATCGTATCTATGCAACGTGTAACATTGGTTCTGTAGACGTGAGCAGTATAAGCATGGGCAGCGACATGCACTGCGCGAGCCAGTGAAAGGCCATCCGAAGAAGTATAGTCGCTCTTGTCCGAAAGTTCGACAGGAAGAAAAACATGGGTAACAGCATATCGTAATGATTCAACAGTATGAACAAATGCTGGTGAGTCCATCGATTGAAAATAAGGGTGATGGTTCCATATGTCGGACATGGCTGTAACTGGCAGGGCAGGATATGCTGGCCGACAGCGCTCTCAGTGGTCCCCGTCAGCGGTGACAAACTAGACCAAAGCATGGCGCAATTAGGCTACCGAATAAGTAGCTCCTTGGACCAGATCGACTTCGCCAAAATTTACAGACAAATTTACAGAAAAGCGTTTCTGCATAAGCTTCGGGACTCAGCTGGTGCCCCCAAGGTAATTAAAGTTCCAAGCCAAAAACTGCTTCAGCACAGGTATAAGCCACTTCTGCAATCCATGCTCAGATTACTGGATGTAGGCCAACAAGAAACCAACGACTTGTTAGGGAACGGTAGTACTTTAGTCAGCGAGATGGTTCACGAGCTCTAAGCCAAGGGATGCCTCGGCATGCGCATAGCGACCACTTTTGCGCTGTCCATCCATGTTCGAATGTCGACTAGGCTAACAAGAAAACAAGAAACCAGCCGGAGAACGGCCGTGCAGTGGATATTGCTGTAGTAGAGGAGCAAGGTCCTCAGTCACGCGAATGTCACGCGCATATGAGTTGTCACTAGGCTCCTCCTTCGTTTCATGGGTTGTCAACGGTAGTTAGTGTCTCCAACCAACTTCGTGTCCATTCTCCATCATTGGTTCTACGAACCCGCGAAATATCCACAGTACCTGCAATGTCGTGCCTACGGACCCACTAGCGCCGCTTTCACCTCCTCCCACAACCAACTGGCTACGGTCCTGCGACCAACGCATTCCGTACCCCACTTCAACCCTGACCTCGTATACCAGCACCTGACGTGGTAACCAGTGCAAATTTCGCCATGTCGCATTGTCCATCACCTTGTCGAACAGCAATAGCGCCCGTTGGTTGATTGACGCCACCGGTCCCTGAGGGTGGCCTCCCCACCATCCCACGCGATCTCCCCCCGAATCGACATCGCCTAATCTATGTGCATGCCTTGACCATGTCTTTGCACCCGCCATGGGCCCCATATTGGTGGCCGAGGCTGTGAACGCGGCAAGGCACTCTTGACGTGTGGGTGGATCCGAACCAAGTGCGGAGCCAACAGTATATGCAAGCCCGTGAATGAGATGCCTGGACAGCGGGCTAGTTTTTAGCTCTGCTTCGAGGGTGAGCTGGTCCCCTTGGGAGAGCATGTCTTGGAGACGAACACGCTCTGTTGCTGCGCTGGGCAGTTCCTGCATGTTATGGCATCGTGGGATGGGTATGTTAGCGAGCGTGTTCAAAGAAACCAGCGAGATTCGTGCGAGGGTCGATGCCATCAACTGCCAGGTGTTGGTAGACATTCACTGGGTGAATGGTTATTCAAGCTCCGCAGCATAACTAACTGACTAGAACAACTTGGATAGATGGACGCTCTCGAATCTACTTGGGAGGCGCAACTTTGCCGCATTCCTTGCAGGCTCTCAGCTCCTCGCTGTTCTGCCAGCGCTGGATCACAAGCTTCACCTGCGTTCCGAGATCCGTGACATGAAACGTCTCCTTGTGAATGATCGTCGGCTTCGTATGAACAGGTTCCTGGCAGTACCACTGCAGCGAATCTGAACTATCTTTCAGCGACGTGTCAGAGTCGGTGGCAATCATGCCGACTCACCATGCGAGCCCGACGGGCGAGTAGCTTCGATGACGATCCCAATCGTGTCTGCGAATCTCACAGGGTTGTGCGGTGTGTTTGCTGTCCGAGCGATACATGAGTAGCGATACGCAGAATAAGAACCTGCCTTACCAAGCAACAAATACATCTCTCCCTCCTCAATCCTTATATCCCTGAACGTCTCCCCATCGACTACTTTCAACAACATGCCCCCCTTGTGCTGGTAGAACCATTCCTGTGTATGACATGAGCAACAAGAGCAGAGACAGGGGTTGCCAACGACGGACCTCGGTCTCGTTGACATGGTAATCGTTCCGTTCGTTGGGACCGCCGAGCGCCATGACAACAAAGTCCTTCTCTCGGTACAGACAAAAGTTGTTCGCAGGGGGGTTGAGGAGGTGTGCATTTTCACTGAGCCACTTGGGGAAGTTAATGGGAGGGAGGATGCCCATGGCGACGATGACGGTCGAGAGAGCGCGGTGCAATCGCGTGAGCACCCTTCTAGGAGGCAAATATTATCTCATCTCATTTTATCTCCTACCTCCTTACTCATCCAACATAAAACCCACGACTTTGTTCGTGAAGACGGCTACCCATGGACGAGTACTTGAGTGCTGTCACGTTATGGCTGCCCCTAGTCGAGGGGCTCCATCACAAAAGTTGCAAAACTCTGATATCACTGAGACATCGTAACAGCACGTGAGTCGCGTGAGTCGCAGCTTAGTCGATGATTGCAATACTTCACTGCCCTCGATGTCATAGGTTATCATAGACAGCCCTTTGTATTCATCTTCTGATAATATAAAATAATAGTTTCTTCTAAAGTTCTGACTAGAATCCGGACTACACAAAAAAGTCACTTCTAGCCTGTCTAGCCTGTCTGTCTCCTGCTGCGGAACTGTCAGTCGTCCCCTTGTATCGAAGTAGCAAGCCCATATGTTCTCAAGTTCCTCTCACTCATCCACGAACTAATTAAGCCCCCCTCTACGAAAGCGCAGAAGTCATTAGCTACAGAGAAGACTTGTCAGCATCCAGCAATAGCACCCAAGAACGCCTCAAACGACTTACCTGATCCACCAGAGCCACCAGACGATGCCACGAACGCAGCGCATATACCACCAGACATTAAGCTCAAGGGAGAGGGAAGCATAGAGGAAGACAGACTTACTGGAGTCCCAGTGAATGTGTTGAGAGTATCAGGGCTAGAGATCAGCACGGGCATACCCGTGTGTACTCACCTGAGTGGTGAGCAGGTGAGACCAAGAAAAGCGTTAGCGTTCGAATAGACACGAGTGAGCGGACATGGAGACCACTCGTGTCCGTTCGAGCACAAACGAGTATCGGCGCTTGACAGGACACAAACGAGCAGTAGCGTAGCGCTCGACTGGACAAGGTAGGCAGGCAAGACGACCGGTTGAGGTCCCATTGTCGTGTCCGCTGTGGGCACGCCATCGATGTCGTCGTGGTGCCACGACACTAGCTATTAGCGTGTTGTCAGCGTCGTCGTCGTCGTCGCAGTGTCGTGGCACTGACCACCTCACCGTTCCCATCTCCGTCCGTCCCCATCTTCACCATCGTGGCGTCGTGGTACTGGCCATGTCACCACTGCTATCGCCATCTTCCCTGTCGCAGCTTCACGATATCATGGCGCTGGCCACAACCCCGTCATCATTGTTGCTGTCGTCGTGGCACCATGGCATTGGCCATGGGCATGTCGTCACCATAGTCGTCGTCATGTTTTCGTGGCACTGGCCACCTCACCGTTCTCGTTCCCATCCATCCCCGTGTTCGCCATCGCGGCGTCGTGATACCGGCCATGTCCCCGTCATTGTCATCTTCGCCATCGCAGCGTTGTGGCACTCACCATGTCCTTCTCCTTGCTATCTCAGTGTAGTGGCACTGGCGTCGTCGTCATCTTCACCATTGTGATATTGTGGCATTGGCCACATTCCCGTCGTCGTCGTCTTCACCGTCGCAATGGCATGGCACTGGGAATGTCCCCATGGTCACATCGTCGTTTTCATCATTGCGGCGTTTGGGTACTGGTGACATCCACATTGTCTTTGTTGTCACATTGCTGCTGTGATGTCGTGTCGTGGCATGATGAGTGCGCGGTGAGCCAGTTGAAGTCGATTGCAGGCCAGTATAATTCCCACGCTCATAGATAAGATCACGGTGATTAGAACTGTACCCATCTTAGACTCTAACCACTACCATCACCCATGTCCTCCAGTAGCGGTAAGTGCACCACTTCTCCCACGTCCCATGACAACAGACCATCAAAATGTACCAAGGACGATGCATCAACTAAATCAAACAGAGGTTAAAAAAACACGACAGAAGGTAAGTCTATTAGGTATGACAAGTCACGATACTGCCAGACCGACTGCTGACAGGCATGACATGGGTCGAAAAATTCGGAGCGCCAGTCCAACTTGGTTGCAGAAGATCCCCAGCAAGATTCTCATCAACAACATCTTACAAGCCTCAGAACTGTCCTAAAAGAGGTGCATATATGCGCATATACTCAATGCCCAGTAGCCAGACAACATGTTTTTAGATAAACGGGGCCTTAGATGTTTCATTCACTCTCATTAATTCTGTGCATCTTCAGCTAGCATTTGTATCACTGCTCACCACTCGTTTTGCACACAAGTGTACTTGATAGTAAATTCTGTTCATCCGTGGGTTTTCAGTACGTACAGTACTTGTACTGCTACTATTGCCATTATATTATCTTGTCATCAGACTGCTTTGTATGCATGGATTAGATATTAGAAAATTGGATCCATGTTTTCATGCTGTCTAGTAATCCCTGAATATAAGCTATTGTCATGAGCTATCAGAATTACAGTGCATGTTCAACTCGTCTGGTTCTGGACAGGAAATGGAGATTCTTGACAATGTAAAATAATATCAACGAAACCTGACAAGCCATACTGGTTCTGGGCACATTATATAAGAATAGATTCTCATGGATTCTCAGTTTTTTGCAACTTTTGGGAAGTTCGAGCAAAGCACTCCCGATTTGGCAAGGTCAAAAGGCTACTTGTCTCACTCGCTTCATTTCAAAATTGCCCTAACATGCTGCACGACTTTCAGTGGATTTACTCAGGGGTTACGATTCGAATATGGTGTTACTAATGCAATACAACTATTTGCGACGGCTAGAAAATGTCGTTATAAAGTCTTGCTGATCTCGTGAACATGTTTCCCGAGATGGCTCATCTGAGCTCTGCCTTGTATGCCCCCACTATCATCTTCTCCTTGGTTCTTTGCTTTGTTGGACTCATCGTTTGGAAAAGGTCGACTTCTCACCAACTTCCTCTCCCACCAGGTCCAAGAGGACTCCCCTTACTCGGGAGTGCATTCCAGATCAACAAAACTGAGCCATGGTTGACTTATGCAGAATGGAGAAAAACATATGGTACGTTACTTGCGAACGGGTTGTATGTCGCCATCCTTCACTCGGCGATACTAGGTGAAATCATGTCGTGCATGCTGTTGGGTAAAACCTATATCATTATCAACTCGGAAAGGGTTGCGAAAGTGCTGCTCGACCAACGTTCAAGCATTTATTCCGATCGACCAGTGATTCGCACCTCCGCCCTGTAAGGAAGCCAACATTTGCTTCTAGTCATTTCGACAGATGCGACCCCCATAGCTTTGGAATGGAGTACAACACGGGGCATCTGCACTATGGCGATACTTGGAAATCTCACCGGAAACTCTTTCACCAGGGTCTCAATAGCTCGACGATTTCCGAGTACTACGATTTGTTAGCGAAGAATGCCAGAACGTTGCTAGAAAACCTGCTGTATGCCCCAGAATGTTTTGAGCTTCACATGAGAACGTAAGCGTACCCTCTCGAGAAAATTGCATTTGTAATCGTTTTTGGCTAGGTTTGCCGTGTCTGTCATCATGTCCATCATGTATGGCTATAGTGCCATTCCAAAGGACGATCCCTATGTAGACCCTATCGAGGAGACGATTCAAATTGCCATCCAGATGACGCCTGAGAAAGCAATCATTCTCAACCTTTTCCCCTGGCGTATGTCATAGTCAAGGAGCGGCTGCTCTGTCTGACTGGCAGAATAGTCCTCAAGCTCCCATCCTGGTTTCCTGGTGCTGAGTTCAACCAATTAGCAAAGCGATGCAAGGAGTTGTCCTGCAAGATCCGAGACGCACCTTTTCAATGTGTCAAGGGGTGTTTGGTATGCCATGGCTATTATCTACTTTCTTTCTCATGTACTGACCATGTATGACAGGCGAAGGATATTGAAAATGATTCAGTAGTTGCGCAACATTTGCGGGACGAAACTATCACAGGTCAAGACCGTGAAGCATATGAGCAGAATATAAAGGATGCTGCGACATCGAGTTTCATAGGTGAGAAGTGCCGCATGCAATCCCATTCGTATCTGTTGACTATATCCCGTCTGCCAAGCTGGCACAGATACAGTGGGTCAAGGTGCATGCATGTTCATTCCGTCTCATCTGTAACATCGTTACAGACACAAACCGTTCTGATTACGCTCACATTGATATTGATTTTATATCCGGAGGTCCAGGACCATGCACATGCGGTAATAGACAGAGTAGTGGGGAGGGACAGATTGCAGACCTTCAACGATAGACCATCGCTGCAATACATCGACGCTATAATCAGAGAAACATTGAGGTGGAGTTCTGTTATTCCAATGGGTGGGTTGACATGGACGGATCAAGTTCACTGGTTGCTAACGGCCGACAAGCCATCCCTCGCATGGTCACGCAAGATGACGTCTTCGAACAGTGCCTGATACCAAAAGGTAGTGATGTTTCCTGCTTTGCTCCATCAGTACGTCTCATCAACATATCTTGAGGTTCTGTCATAATACCGAACGTGTGGTATGTCCTCTTCCATCTCTCGGCAGGTTAGTAATAAGGGCGGACGTCACTTGTCTCCATGTAGGGGTATGGCACGGGACGAAGAAAGATATCCGGAGCCGAGAATATTTAGACCAGAAAGACACATGGACTCGGATGGAAACCTCCTTGCAGAGGATTCGTCTACTATATATTTTGGTTTCGGGCGCAGGATGTGTCCTGGTCTGCACCTCGCTAGCGCTTCGACCTGGATGGCAGCGACAAGCATGCTCTTCATGTTCAGGTTCAACAAAGCGATCGATCTAGCGGGGGATGAGATCGAGGTATTTCCCAGGTTTACTGGCGGGGTTGCCATGTGAGTCGCTCACGCTCGTCTTTTTGTTTCATGTCTCGCTTCTTGTCGTGGTGACATTGTGAAGACGTTGCGAAGACACTGATCACTAATTTTCTGAACTAGTCGACCTGTCCCGTTTCCTTGCTGCATCACGCCTCGTTTCGAGAGAGCCAAGGAACTTCTCAGATAGTGTGGCACTCGGTTCACTGGCTAGAACACGTTGTAATTAATTTATCCCTAAGCACATAGATGGTTAACTGTAGCCCTTGCAAGTTACCAAGACCTGTACTCCTATTGTGGTGATGTCAGCCAAGGCAACGAGCGTCACCATCCGCAGTCTCAGTTAGTCTAACTACGAGTCAGACTCACCCCTAAGCCATCTCGTCTCCTTTCGACTCTCACGACCCTATTGCACGAATGCCATCCAGAAGAAAACAGGTGCGCCATACATAACTCGTGATCTGCACGAGCAGTTCGCTATATCCCAGAGACGCGGCAGGAAGAAGTGCCACGCTCATACACTCGAGTCCCCACTCGAGGATTTCTTTGCAAGCTACTATCCTCAGTTCGAGTATGATGCCACAGAATCTGCGTCGCACGAATTCTATCATCTCTGCGACGACCAGTGCTGGGACCGCAACGACCCTGATAGTATGCACACAAGGAATTCAAAAACGCGCTCGTGAAACAGTTCAACGATATCTACGGGACGGACGAGGACGACCTCGGAGAATGGCAAAATTTGTGTCATGCTGTAGACATAGATCCCGTCCTGGATGACTTGGACGCCTGTCGAGAGGTGAGCACATTTATTTTAGTATATTGTCGTATCTCTGACTCACGACTGATGTTAGGCCATCCGTGGAACATACGTCAACCTTGTCGACCTCGTCGACAGGGATGTTACTGGCCGAGACGTGGAGGTGTTTGAGTCTGAGCTCGAGCTCAGTGAATACACGCGTAACACAGGCAAGTATTTCCCAAAGGAGAATGCTTACGCAGGAGGGCTCTTGTGGTACCTCCTGCGTAACATTCTCGATCCAGAGACGTGAGGGTCACCCTCCCAGCGCAGGACACAAAAGCGCCGCTGAACGAGGATTTCATTCCCGCTCGTGTCTTCAACTGGGATAGAGTGAGACGGAGGTCCACATTCAGCGACGCAGTTCCGAGTTGGGCTTGATGGACTTTCTGTTATGTTTGGACAGTCCTGAAGCAAAGCGTTATCAACCTTTCGTCTTATATGAATTAATAGCTGTCTTGGCTGGTTTCCTAATTTACACTAAAACCTGTTGACATGTCTGGAGTTGCCAAGCGCCGAAAATGAGCATATGCGTGGAAACTCGGATGAGACTCAGCGAACGTGTGCAGATCCCACCCATGCGAGACTTCTTCTCCTGTGCACTGACACTCCTAGTCATCTCAGCTATCATTCGGGCTCCTCCCCGCCTCCGTTCACTTGTTTCCCTTCCACCTCGACAAGTTTTCACCATGCCACCTGCTGGGAATAGCCAGGTAGCCTACAAGTTACTACCCGTCCGATTTTCTTCCTGATAACGACCATACTCTAGAAACAACGCGGCGGAAAGAAGCGGCGTATTGGACCATCTTCCACTCCCTCATTGCCATCGCCACTTGAACCATCCTCCGCCATGCTACCCGCTGGAAATAGCCAGGTAGCTTACAAGTTACTATCCGTCCGATTTTCTTCCTGATAACAATCATATTCTAGAAACAACGTGGCGG
>JBBPJY010000864.1:0-12034 GCA_038088975.1 Xerocomus cyaneibrunnescens
CCAAGATGTCATCTAGGTAGACCACAATGGAAACATCTAACATATTAGTGAAGATACTGTTGATATACCTTTGAAAGGCCACTGGAGGATTAGTAAGTCCAAAGGGCATAACCAACCATTTATATGATCTGGAGCAGTATTAAACTAAGGTCAGATGAACTCCAGAGGAACTCTGAGGAAGCAGAGTTGTGAGGGGATCAGACAGGACTTGGCTTTTCACCTTATGTGGTGTGCCCTTGAAAGGGATTCAGTTGTCCTGAATTTGCAGATGGAGGGTCAGAGGTTGGAAGGTGGTCAGAGTAGTCACACAGTGACTTAGAGAGTAGAGGTTGAATGGGGAGAATGTCAAGTTATGTTGATATTTGAACTGAAAAAGTACAGAGCAGAATCTATGGAGTTTATATATGGAGGGAAATTGGATGACTAAGTCCAGAGTTGGAAAGAACTATGTACTGGAATGTCAGAAGCTGAGTAATACTGGAGCATAGCCTTGGAGCTGTGTTGATTGGTAACAAAGTTCTGAGTAAGCAAAGAATGGAATGTAAAGATGAGTAACAGAGTTAGAACAAGAAGAGAGTCATAATAGTTTACTAAAAGTCAGAGTCTGAGTAGGGTATCTAAGAGAGAAATGGAAGAACAGACTGGAGGTCATGGCAGAGTTGGTCCAGAAGGACCAGAGATGGACTTGTGAGTCTGGGATATAACAAGCAGGTCCAGAATGTAGTCTTCCACTTGTCACCTTCCACAATGTAGACCAGGTGGTATGCATGCTGGAGATTGAGCTTGGTGTGGATTTTCACTTCACTCAAAGCATCAAGGAGGGCAGTGGTGCACAGAAAAGCATAACAGTCTTTTTTGATGATAGTGTTGAGGCCTTGGAAGTCAATACAAAGATGAAGAAATTCATCTTTCTTTGTGATGAAGAGCATTGGAGTGGCATGGGTGAGCTGGAGGCTCAGATAAAGCTGATATTCAGATGTTCATTGATGAAGTCACAGAGGGTTTGTTGCTCAGTGGGAAAGAGGAAGTAGAGTTTCCAATCAGAGGAGAGGTGCCTTCCTCTAGCCAATCTTGAGGTCAAAAGGACAATAGGATGCTAGAGTATCAGCCTTCCTCTTGCTAACAACATCTGCAAAACCATGGTACCCTGAAGGAACTCCAGAGAAATATATGGATTTCTTGAAGGTGCCAAAAACAGAGGCAGAGCATGCCTTAGCTTTTTTGGATTCTGGAGTTTCATTGCAAATTGGACTAAGCCTTCCATCTTGCACACATGGACAAATGTGGTGGCATTGATAAAGGAGATGGGAGGACATCAGAATCCAGGAGCAGTAGGTAATTCCAAATTGCACTCCAGGATCAGAGGAGAGTTAAAAGAAGTCACAGAAGGAGTTGGAGGAGTGAAAGGAGGCCCTGGAGGTGTGGAGGTTGATGTCAGCCTTGGCACTCCATCTGCAAGAGTCTGGAATGAGATTCTGCTTGTGACCTAGTCAATCAATGAATTGTAGCAAGTGAGCCAGTTATGTCCTAAAACTATCAAGCTTGAGGAATCCAAGGAGATGACAAAAAATGTCTTGGAGGTGGTATGACAGAAAGAAGATGGTAAGTTCCACAGAGGAGTTGATCAGGGAAGAAAAGGAGCCATCAAAGAGACAGTAAAATCAGAGGTACAGAGTTCATAGGTATATATTTTGTATTTGTTAGCAAAATGCAGAACTGGAGTCAGCAAGAGCAGAAATGAAGAACAGAGAGAATTCAGGAATAGAGAGAATAGGTTGAAGAGAGTTCAGATTAGAAAGAGTGGACACATTGAGACAAAGCTCCTTGAGAGCATGGTTGTGTTCAACATGACTCCCAGCCTGTGTGGAGTCAGAGGTATGGCTCTCTATTTTTTTGCCTTGGAGAAGGCAGAGCTGGCCTTTGCAGCTCTAAAGGTAGATTTCAGACACTCTTTAGTGGAGTGACCAGACTGTCTGCAGAAAAGACATAGATTGTTTTTTATTTGGTGTTGGTGCTTCTCTGAGAGGAGTTTGTTATCTTTGCCAAGCTTAGAAGAGATAGATTGGTTCTTAGAAGGCCCATTACCTTTATTGTCTTTTCTGGAGGAGCTGGAGTTCAGAGAAAGACTTGTCATCCTTCAGCTTAGCAGATATTGATGGAGTGGAGGAGTTTGAGGGTTTGGAGTTTCCAGAGTTGGAATTGGAGGCCTTGTTTACACAAGCAATCTCTTTCCTGCACTTCCAGTGCTAGTAATCAATCTGCTGGACAAGGGCTTGAAGATCATGGATGTTGTTGGGTTTGCCCTGGCATGACAACTCATCCTTGATTCAGTCTGGAAGGCTGTTGTAGAAGCTCTGGTGGAGGGCACCAGGGCCCCAGCCACAGACTTGTGATGCAAGGTGATTCTATTTGATAATATATCTGGATATTTGTTGTGAGTCTTGCATCTGCAATTGCTCAAGTTGAGCTTCTGCATTAGCTACCAGGTCATGAGGTCCAAATTGGATTGTAATTCAAATAAGAAGGTTTTTCAACTATCCATCCATGGCAGACAACACTGGAGGTTCATCTCCAAGGAGGTCCAGTTCAAAATACTCTAGGGCTACTCTTTTAAGATAAGACTAGGCAAACATTACCTTTTCCTGATTTTTCTTGAAGGACTTCAGGTTTGCTTGGAAATTAAGTTCACATTGAACTATGAAGGATCAGAGTTTCTTGGAGTTGCATCTGTCAAATGGATCAGGTTCTCAGACTTTGGTTTTCCAGATTTTGAAGCTCTTCTTGTATCACAACACCTGCTTGGTCATGTCCTGAATTGCTTCAGCTAGCTAGATGAACAGTTCAAACACAAGCAGGACATTGTTCAGCTGCTTGAAGTCATCACAAATGAAGGGATCATCATCAGGGTTGAGGTCTTGCTCATCAGAGCTGGAGAATGACTCTCTGTCATCTCTGGGATTCCATGGTGAAGGACCACTAGGTCTGTAGCCCTTGTGCTTGTCTTCATCCTCAGGTAGCTTCATGAAGCAGGGTCCATCTGGGGGGTCTGAGTGGTCTGGAAGCTGAGTCAACCAGAAGAGAATGCTCTGGTGAGGGCAGTATCCAGAGATGAAGTTGCTAGGCCTGGCAGGCAGGCTGATGAACTTACCCAGAATTGTGTGAAAACTGCCAAAGGCATTCTGCAAGGCACTATCATGAACAGTAAATGATTGGAAAGTCATAGGGACAAACCTATACAAGCTTGAGTACAAATATACTGTCAAATGAACAGATTAGCAAAATATTTAGGAACTCTGAACAAAGTCTGATCAGAGAATCTGAGGGGCTACTGGGGGGCAAAAGGAAGTTTGCTATAAAGGAGGACTGAAAGTCCAATTGAGAAGTGGAGAATAAGGAACTTAGTGATGATGTTGGCATAGGACTTATGTGTGACACCCTTGTATAGGTCTGGTCCTCATACTTTGAAGATAGGACTAGGAGGATGGAGATAGGGACCTAAGGGGAAAGTCATACAAGGGGGAGAATGGAATTTAGTCAATATTCATACTGAGGAACAGTACAGGAAGTATGGAGGTTTATATATAGGCAAAGTAAGACACAGAAATGTGAAACAATAGTATGCAAGAAGATGAAACATGTAAGTGTCAGAGAGAAAGCACATGGTGCAGTCAGAAAGCAGGAGAACATATGGAAGTGATACAATAACACCTGGCTTCATGTGGCACCTGTCAAACACATTGAATAACCAGTCTGAATATGCCCAAGATGAGATAGGGGCACTTTAATACCAAGGAATAGAACTCTGAGATGTGAAGTGGAGGAACAGATAGGAATACAGAATTAGTAAGGGCAGAGATGGCTGGAGATGGTTTGAAGGGGTCAATTTAGGGGTCAGAGAATGGATATGACAGAGAGCTCCTCTAACCCCTAAGTTGCCCCCTCTAAACCATCTCCAGCCATCTTTGCCCTCACTATATCTGTTCTCCTGGCTGCTTTTCTACCCTGCATCTCAGAGTTCTGTCCCTTAGTATTGGAGTGCCCCTATCTTGTGTCAGGTGTAATTGGACTTGTTATTTTTTGCACTTGACAGGTGCCACATGAAGCCAGGTGTCATTATATCACTTCCATATATTTTCCTGCTTTCTGACTACACTATGTACTTTCTCTGTGACACTTACATGTTTCATTCCCTTTGCTACCATTTTTTCACATTTCCATACCATACTCCATTTGTATATAAACCTCCATACTTCCTGTACTGTCCCTCAGTACAAATATCAACTAAATTCTGCTCTCATCCTTATCCACCTTTTTCCTCATGTCTCTACCTTTATTCTCTTAGTCCTATCTCCAAAATATGAGGACTAGACCTATACAAGGACAAGACACATAAGTCCTATGCCAATGTCCTCACTAAGTTTCCCATTCTCTGCTTTCTCCATTGGATCTCCAGTCCCCCTCTGTAGTGAACTCCTTTCTGCCCTTAGTAGCTCCTCAGTTTTTCTAACCAAACTTCATCTGGAGTTCTTGGATATCCCAATAACCTTGTTCTTCTCCTAATTTGATGCACAGCTCCAAGCTGATACTCTGGTATCACTTGTCTTTTGATACTCTGATATTACTCATCTTCCAATACTCTGTATTACTCATTCACTGACTCCTCTAGTGCTTGCTTTCTTTCAACTTCAGACACTTAGTCATTTGATCCCATTTGTATATAAACTCCATAGGTTTTCACCATGTAGTTCTTGAGTTGGAATATCAATTGAACATGATAATCTCTATCCTCCAACAGAACTAGGCATTCTTCACCTCTGAACTATAAGTCATTGAACAACTTCCTCTGACTTCTCTTTGACCTCTGACCCTTCATAAATTCAGGACACCAGATTCTTTGCAAGGGAACACTACATATGGTGAAGCCAAGATCTAACCCATTACAACTCTGGTGCTCAGAGTTTCCCCAGATTTCATCCAATCAGAGTTTAACAATATATTTGAACTCCCACTTGTATCAGATTTCCAATCATGTTTTCTGATCACTAGGATCACCAGATCATGTACAAAGGCAATCACCAATTTACCAATTTCCTGTTTGTTCAGTCTGCTCTCTTAGATTCAAAACACTCATGACCTTCATCATGAACCTTATATGACATCTGCTCATTCAAACCCACTCTGGCTCCTTCAAGCATTCCTCATAGGCACAGCCTTTGTCTGTGATATTGATTTATAGCCTACTTTATCACTTCATCCCTCTTTACTTTTCCTCCATTCATTTTGGATGAAATCTCAGGCTCCACCACTCAAGCACTTAACCTCCTTGTCCACTCCTCCAGCTGGTATTAATCACTTTGTTGACATTCCAATGTTGCTCCACTATGTGCTCTGTTCGTTTGTTCTAGAAAACCATTGACTCTTCCACTATGATCTATTGATTGACAGGATTCTGAGCAGTACCTCATTCCATTTATCCAAATATTTGTGCTAGCATCTCTAAGCTTCCCTTTGTGGCCTTCAATACCAATTCCTTTGACAAACTCCACCCCCATCAATTTCACCATGCCTTTTCAATCACAAGGCACCACCTCTCAGCACCCTCACCTTTGCATTTACCATTGCCTCCAGGACTCCATGTAGCTTGCACTGCCACTCTGCCCTTTGGAGGACAATCTTCACTTCACCTCCACTTCTAACCCTAAACCAGTTGATCTCCCTGCAACACCCCTAGAGTATTCATCAAAGATCAGCCTGGCAGGAGTACCCCCAACTACCCTTTTTCCTTTAGCTTGAGTTTCCTGAGTGTCCCCTAATGAACATCCTTCCATGGGCCTTCCTGCCCTTCCTCCTCTATTCCTTCCCTTCAATACTACCTCTGCTTTTCCTCTGGCTCCAGACCCTAATGTACTTTATTGTACATTCTGATGTTCCTCCATGGCTTTGCTGCATTTCCAGTCCTGGCTCCAACACCTTCCACATTCCTTTCTGGGACACTCTTATCCCACTCCAGGTTCCTCTCTGAATTTCTTCCATTTTTTTCTTAGTCTTAGACCCTTGTGCACTTCATTGTGCTTCCTCAAGGCTCCATCACATCTTTACCTCCTACTCTGAATTCCTTTCCAACTTCTGTCCATTGCTGCCTTTACACACTTCCAGTAATTACTCCAGCTTATCCCAGCATGCCCTTACATCAAGTCTAAAGTTTCACATTCCACTGTACTCACCTCATTGAGTATCTTGCCCAATGGCTCTCCTGTCTGGACCATTGTGCTCCTCCAAAAAGATATAGGCCACTGCCAATTGACCCAAACCTTAAAAGGTCTGAGACATCCAGCCCTCCCTTAGCTTCATAGATTTCCACTGGCATCTTACTAATGATTACCTCAGACTTGTCCCTCCACTTACCCTGTCTTTTTACTCTGGAAGACTCCACATTCTCTGCTCTGAGTCTGGGTGACACCCCAACCAACCACAAGAGTTTGAAAAACTTCACTATCAAGCCCCTCATCTGGTACCACATCCAGTGACCAGTGCCCTTCTTTCCAGCCCAAATATGGTCATGTGCCTTCACTCCAGACTTATCACCCTGCCTGCCTACTCTGGAGATTCCTATATATCCACATTCACCCCTCTGCTCTAGAACTCCAGACCACAAGAACTTGGAATAAACTTCACTACCATGCCTCCCTCCTGGCACCAAGCCCAGTGGCCAGTGCCCCTCTTTGCTGTTTCATTAATGGTTCTCCATTTCTGCTTTGAATATCTTAGCACAAATTCCAACTCCCTCAGTAGATGCTGAGATGTCTATCCCAAAGAGGGGAATAAGGACTACACTTGCATCAACCCTCTTTCAGTTATGTATAGTTTAATTTTTGTGAGCATATGCAAAGTCCAAGTAGGCCTTGCAATACTTGAATGGGTGTTTTAACTTGGAAACAGTCTTCATACCACTCTTTTTCAGCTGTCTGAAAATGATGTTAAAATGAAGGGTTATTGATATTAAAGAGTGATTTTGTGACTTGAACAGCATTTTCTGCTTAATGAGATAAGATAAAATACATAACATGTTAAATATTGATAGAGGAAAGTTTGAATAAGTGGCCACCAGTAGACTTTTGAAGGTCTGGGCACTTTTTGGAGTGAAGCCTAGATATACAGTGGGTCAAAAAACTGTCCCAATGTTTGCATGTTTTGCACTAATTGCAATGTCTGTCAATAACACCTAATTATTATTCTAAACTCTAAGTGTATGAAATGGAGTGCTTGCTCCTGGCTTTCTATCAGTCCGAGAATCAAAGCATTTGGTTATGGTTTTATGAAATAGAAGCCATATTGAAATGACATCTCATTGGAACAGTTTTTTGATTTTGTACAGCATATGATATTTAGTACTTGGTATGACCTCCCTTGGCCTTGATAACTGCTTGAATCATTCTAGGCATGCTTTATATCCATTTCTGACACTCCTCCACAGAAATCCTTCCCCACTCTACCACAACACTATTCCATAATTCATAAACCCCTATAAGCATTCTTTTATAACCTGCAAGGTGTCTTTTTAGGTGACTTCAGGTGTGTTCAATGGAATTGAGGTGTGGAGACTAAGCAGGCCAATCCAGAAGCTTGGTATCTTGCTCCTCAAACCAGATTTGAGCTCTTCTAAAGGTATGCTCAGGATCATTATCCTGCTCAAAAATGATTGCATTTGCAAGAATTTTAGAATTCTCCATGATCTGTAACAATCCTTCATCCAGAATTGCCACATACTATTCAGCATCTGTCCTTCCCTCAACCTCACCCAAATTCCCACACCATTCAGCTTTATACCATAAGTGATCCTTTCCCAAACTTGATAGTATCGTTGATCTGTTTGAAAGTTATTCCCTCTTCTTTCTTTTTTCACACATATTATGATGACCATTTTACCCAATCCTATTGATTTTAGTCTCATTTAACCAAATAATCCTCTTCCAGTCCTCCATAGTCCAATACTGGTACTTTAGAGCAAAGGCCAACCTTCTTTTTCTATGGTCAGTAGAGAGAGGTTTTTTTTCTTTATTACAGCCTTTAGAGAGGCATCCTTAAGGGTATTCCTGACTGTTTGTGGGAAGACAGGAGTGCTTACAATAGAATTGATGAAGTGAGTGGCCTGAACTGCATTATTGGCCTTTCCAGGGAAAATTTTCTAAACAATAGCATGCTTGTTGGTGGAAAAAAGTTTTGAAGAATGACCACCATGATGGTTGTTCTTCTCTGATTGGATTTCCTGAAGAATCCTAGCTGCAGTTAACTTTTCTAGGCCAGTTTTGAATGCAATTTTCCTGCAGGAAAAGATCTAGGGAAGCAAGAGAGATGATGTTGTCTCTTTAAGCAGCAAAAAGGTGTTTTATGATGAATTGATTTGTAATGGCAAGGTTTATATATGCTGCAGACTAGTCAATGATGTAAGAGTGACATAATATTTACTTACATAAGGTATGTAATCATTTTGCAGCACTCCAGGGTTCAATATATGTAATGAGAATTCAAAGTCAAAAAACTGTCCCAATGAGTTGTTATTTTAATATGGCTACAATTTCATCAAAACATAACCAAATGCTTTGATTCTTGGACTGATAAAAGTTCAGGAGTAAGCACTCCATTTCATATGCTTAGAGTCTATAATAATAATTAGGTGTTATTGACAGACATTGCAATCAGTGCAAAACTTGCAAACATTGGAACAGTTTTTTGACCCACTGTAATGCCAAGCCAAATACCAGGATCAGAAGCAATGGTATGAGCTGAGTGGCCAGCATTAAGCCTAGCAACAATATTGACCTTTTTATCAATAAAGAGAGATTGTATAATGGTGTAAGTGTCATATTTCAGACTCACAAGTCCATCTCCAGTTATTCTAGACCAACTCTGCAACAATCTCCAGTCTGTTTTTCCATTCCTTCCATACTTAGCTTACTTGGACTCTGACCTTAGTAAATTACTATGACTTCTTTCTCAACTTAACTCTGTTACTCATCTACTTACATTCCTCTCTGCTTACTCAGAACTTCATTACCAATCAGCACAACTCTGAGGCTGCACTCTGGTATTACTCAGCTTCTGACATTCCAGTATATAGTTTCTTTCTGACTCTGGACTTAGTCATCTGATTCTCCTCTGTATATAAATTCTGTAGATTCTGCTCTGTACTTCCTCAGTTTGAATATCAACTAGACTTGATGTTCTCTCCATTCAACCTCAGTCCTCTAAGTCACTGCATGACTACTCTAACAATCCTCTGACCTCTGACCCTCTGTCCACAAATTTGGGACACTGAATCCCTTGCAAATGTGCACTACATAAGGTGAAGCCAAGTCCTGTCCAACCTCCTCACAACTCCACTTTTTCAGAGTTCCTTGGAGTTTGTCCAATTCAGTCTTAACAATATATTTAAACTCTCTTTTGCAATGGATTCCCCATGACCACTCACATTACAAGATCATGCACCAGAGTGATTGCAAATTCTCCTGCCTCCTTTCATTACAACCCTCTCAATACCTTCAGCAGCAGCCACCAAGGTCCTGACATCATCAACCAGTTTCACAGCTTCTCTGCTCAGCAGAATGCCACATCCATACCACAGTTGCATACCCATCTGCAATCCTCTACCCCCAGTGTGCACATTAAGGAGTTAACAGACAATGGTGACAAGCTTTCCATCAATTTTCACACCTTCAGCAATGAAGGCAACCCCAGACACCCAGGTGAGCCTGACAATGACCCCTCTGACAACTCCAACATTCCAGAGGATGAATATAACCCAGAGTCCTTTGATGAAGAACATGTCCCACAAGACACCCTCACAAACCTAGCAAGCACTATCCAGGTCCTAGCCCACTCATCCAAGAAGAAATCCTCAAAACCCTCACAGTGGAGCAAAGTCCAAAAACCAGACCAGTTTGACAGGACAGACCTTCACAACTCTGGGTTTTCCTCACCCAATGCAAGCTAAATTTCCAAGACCACCTGAAAGCCATTGCCTCTGACTGCAACAAGGTCACCTTCACTTAGTCATACCTCAAATGGATGGCATTGGAATGGTTTGAACCAGACCTACTCCAAATGAAAGATCTGACACTTTGTCCATTATGAATGGATAACTACAAAGAGTTCATCCTGGAGCTGCAAACAAACTTCAGACTGCACAATCTGGTCAAAGATGTGGAACACCAGCTCAACCACTTGATGATGAAGAATGGCCAATGTATCAACAAGTATGTGGTCTGGATCATGTTCCAAGTCTGGGGCTACAAAAAAGGTGCCCTCCAGCACCATTTCTACAATGGTCTCCTGGACTGCATCAAGAATGAAATCTTGTGGGTTGGTAACCCCCCCACACTCTCTGAACTCTGCCAACTCACCCAAGGCATCAATGCCTGCTACTAGGAGTGCAAGTCAGAGGTTAGCTGCCAGGCAAGACCCTCTGGCAACAATCTCAAGGTGTTTGATAGATCATCCAACTTTGCCACCAGCTCCTTTGGCTCCTTTAAGGAGTTTAAAGGGAAGTCTGCTAGTACTCCCACCATCTCTAGAGCATCTGCCTCCTCATAGCAGGACTTGTTGTCCAAGCTTGGACAGTAAGCTCACAGCAGTCAAGTGTAAACACCACTTCAACAACAACCTCTGCATGTTCTGCAGTCAAGCAGGACATAAGGCCAAGGAATGCACAAAGTCCACTTTATGTGCAACCAAGGGCCACTCTGCCAAAGCAGACACTCCAGAAGCCAAACTGGAGGCCTCTGAGGCAAAAAAATAAGCTGCAACCGCTGTGACTTCACATGGAATGAAGGTTGCATTGACTCTGCCCATGCCCCAGGAGATCCAACTCAACATGTTTGTCCTCTCAGACCCCCAATCTCTCATACCCTCCTGTCTCTCTAGTTTCTCATGACATTCCCCTGTTTCCTGCATAGATAGATTCTGGATTGTCAAATTGTTTTATAGATATGAAATTTGTCAATAATAACAGACTTCTGACTTATTCTGTCCCTCTGCTCTCTCTCTACCTGTTCAACAGAACCTTAAACTCCACAATAACTCAAGTTCTGGACCTCTTGGTCTGCTTTCCCTCTGGTGATATCACTCCAACAATGTTCTATGTCACCCTGCTAGATGGCTCCTGTTCACGTGTTCTAGGACACAACTGGCTCATCTGTCACAATCTGTTGATTGACTGGGTATTGAGCAGTATCTCATTCTGAACACTGAGCAGCCCAGTCCAGCACCTTCAAGCTCAACTCCACAGCCCCTGAAACTCACTCCTTCAGCTAACTCTGCCTCCTCCAATTCATTATGTTTCTCTGACTGCAAGACACCTCTCATCACACTCATCAGTCCACCCACCTTCATACTCACCTGTCACCTCCAGGGCTCCATGCAGTTTTTGCTGTCACTCTGCCCACAAAATAGCAATCTCCACTCCACCTCCATCAAACCTAACCCAGTCAATCTCTCTGGCATTCCTCTGGAATATCACAATTTTGCAGATGTATTCAGCAAGAGTAAAGCCTTTCAGCTTGTTCCACACTATGATTTCAATCTACACATTGACTTGGAAGAAGGAGCTTTCCCTCTAATAGGCATTACTTACTCCATCTCCACCTCTGAGCTTGAGGCTCTTTGTACATTCCTCAATGAACACCTTGTCATGGGCTTCATCCACCCTTCCTCCTCTGCTCATGCTGCCCCAGTCCTCTTTGTTCACCAAAAGGATGGTTCACTTCATCTTTGCATAGACTTCTGTGGACTCAACAAGATCACAAAGAAAGCCCACTACCTACTTCCCCACATATCCAACCTCCTAGATGTTCTAAGCTGGGCCAAGATTTATACAAAGTTTGATCTCCAGCATGCATACCACCTGGTGTGCATCACTGCCAGAGGACAAGTGGAAGACTTCCTTCTGGATGCACTATGAATCCTATGAGTGGCTAGTCATGCCATTCAGTCTCACCAATGCCCCAGCAGTACTTCAGCAGTTCATCAATTCTATCTT
>JBBPJY010000866.1:0-12020 GCA_038088975.1 Xerocomus cyaneibrunnescens
CTTGGACCACGTGCGTGGAAATGATCGTCGGTATAAGTTACTTATCAGGAGTCCGACTCCGTTCCTAAGCTTCACGTGTAATCATCCCAATCTACAGTTATACCATGGTGTTGACCAGTGATCACACACCCAACAACTCTGAATGCTTATTGCCAAATGAGTGGATTGAAAAAGCACTGAAGGTTCTTAGCAATAGTCAATATCAATTCTGGACTTTATGATCAAGATCTCTGATTCTAAAGAAGTTGCATTTGACTCACATTGCAAGCACTTAGATGTGCTTCAAAGAGGCCAGTTGAGTGGGAAACTCACAACATTTCTTGACCTTATCTATGTTGACAAACAAGGCTGGAAACAGCTTGAGGGGTAGATGGAACTGCATGTAGTTGAGCTCTTAATGACAAAGGTTTATCAGGAGATGGATGCAATGAAGGTAGCACTACATCAAACAGTCAATATAGTCAGCCCTGAATTTCTAAGGAGCTGGATATTGCAATTGTGCTGATACCATTTTTTTGACACTCCAAAACCTACAAATCTCATCAATTATGGTGCAGATGCATGCAAAGATCAAACAAGGCTTTTACTGCATTTGATAGAAATGGCACTTGATCAGATCAGAGTGCACAACTAGCAAGAACACTTAGTTGTATGCAGTATAATAGACTTATATATTTACCTAGCAAGAACACTACATACAGTGAGCAACAAAAACCATTGCAATGTTTGCAACCTTTTGATTGTTTAGTCAATAACTGGAGAACCATTGATGCTAGACTCATTGACCCAGAGAATATTAGAAAGCCCTAATCAAGGGCTTTCTAAAAATATATACATTGCTTATGTAATTCCCACCTTATAAGGAAATATTCCACAATTAATGAGGGCTACTCATTGCAATGGTTTTGTTGCTGACCTCATAAAGTATGTAAATCATATGTTGTGGTCATTGCTTATATAAGAATTTGGTCATGTCATGTATAATAATACTAAAATAGTGTAAACAAACCAAAATATCATCACTTTTCCCATTACCATGAAATCTAACCCAACTGAGCAAACCACTTATATCATCCTTCTTCTGGAATTGGACTAATTTACTCACCAGATCTCTTATGCTATTGGTTTAAATCACTCTACCATTAGTAGACTTCACTACAAACACCTTTTCAACATACCCTTAGCCTTTTTACTGATGTGCTTGGAGTCATTATCCTATTGAAAGGTAGTCTGCTCTAGAGATTTGCTATAATACTACAGGGTTTGAAGGTGTTTATCCTCCAAAATCTACACATAAATATCAGCATCCATCTTATCATTAATCCTGCATGCCATCCAAATTCCTTCCCATATCATGCAGCTCCACATCATCAAGAATCCTTCTCCAAACTTTATAGTTTTTTCTATAGGACTATTACTTAGTGTTAAACTATGGTCAGACAAACTCCAGAGGGACTCCAATTGACTGGAGTTGTGAGGGGGTCAGACAGGACTTGGCTTCACCTTATGTGGTGCATCCTTGTAAAGGATCCAGTGTCCTGAATTTATGGAGGGTCAGAGGTTAGAGGGAGAATCAGAGGAAGTCACACAGCAACTTAAATATTGGATGGGGAGAACATCAAGTTCTATCAGAGGATAGAGATCATCAAGTTTGGTTGAGATTCAAACTAAGGATTACATGATGGAGAACTATAGAGTTTATATATGAAGGGAAATCAGATGACTAAGTCTGGAGTTGGAATGAAGTATGTACCAGAGTAGTCAGTGAATGAGTAATATGGAGTATCAGAGAATGAATCTGCCACATTCTGACCATTCTGCTATACTTTCCAATATGCCTTCAGTCCAAAATAACTCCCTATATGTGTGAATGACATTCACTATCTATTGAACTATTGGATACAGTGACCAGACTATATTCTGATGATTATCAGAGTGTTCTACAGTATGTTTCCAGTGTGGATTGACATCTTTAGAGTCCAGGTGAGCGCTTTAAGGTCCAGATTACCTTATTTAGGGTCTGGATGATTAGGGACTGCATGTTTGTTGTTGTTTGGACATTCAGGGGATGTTTACTCACTAGTTAGACATGTACCTAGCATATTAGCCATCATTACCTTTTATCATGACAAAGTCTAGAACTATTTTCTGTCCATCCTTGAGCCTTGTCCTGCCATTCTTGCTGTCCACATTGTGCATGAAAGCACAGAAACCCATTAGCAAGCCCAGAATACCATCCTGCCTGTCCAGAACCTGTTTTGGGGGCTAGCCACACTGGTGGTATGCTCTTTGTCACTCTTTTACCTTTCTTTTCTTCTTTCCTTGGCCATTCATGCATTTGTGACTCCCTGGGATAAACTTATCACCACTTTATTGCTATTATAGCATATTTTACTGTTTTACAGCACCAACAGGCACACTGGTCCATATTCCTTCAAGACTTTGATATTCTCTGAAAAGTTACTCCTGGCTCCCACATGGGCCCTGCCAATGCCCTATCTGGCAAAGACTTTGTTGACACCTCCTCTGACAATGCTAACACCCCCATTCTTCAATCTCCAGCCATCATTGCTGTGTTGAATATTGCCCTGTCTAACAAAATCATGAACTCTTCCTCTACAGACCTCCTTGTCAAAAGAGCCCTGCATGCCATTTCCACCCAATTCCCCCCTTTTCCCTGTTCTTCATTCATGGACTGGTTATATGACAATGGGAAACTGTACTACTATGGGCATCTCTACACCCCTGAACCCATGTGATGTGACCTTGTCTTGACTGTCCACTCCTTTCCTGCAGGTGCTCATGGTGGCATCTTCTGCACCCTTTAATTACTTATTCAGGACTACTAGTGGCTTGGAATATTTACCTTTGTCTGCAATTTTATTTGTGGATGTGCCACCTGCCAGCAATACAAAGTAAACACCCATCTGACTCTACCCCCCTTGTCCCCACTCTCCTCATTCTGCATCCACCCCTTTCAACAAATCTTTATTGACCTCATCACTGGGATGTCTTTGGTGTGCTCTCTTGATTCTGTTTTGGTTGTGGTCAACCATGGCCTTATGAAGGGGGTAATTCTCATCTCCTGCTCTAAAACCATCAATGTGGCAGGAGTGAAATCTATCAATGTAGGAAATTGAGGGATGTCATGAGAAGCTAAAGAGATGGAGGGCATGAGGGATCAGGGGTTTGAGAGAGTGGATGTGTTGAGTCAGATCTCCTGGAGTGCATTGGCAGAATCAATGCAATCTTCATTCCATGCAGAGTTATGCAGGTTATGGCCTATTTTTTTGCTTTGGAGGAGGCCTCTGGTTTGGCTTCCAGGATGTCTGCCTTGGCAGAGCATCCCTTGGCTGCATGCAAAGCGGACTTCATGCATTCCTTGGCCTAATGTCCTGCTTGACTACAGAATATGCAGAGGTTATTGTTGAAGTGGTGTTTGCACTTGGCTTCTGTAAGCTTACAATCCTTTCCAAGTTTGGATAACAAGTCCAGCTTAGGGGGAGTGGACACTCTGGAGGTGGTGAAAGTACTAGTGGACTTCCCTTTGAGCTCCTTGAAGAAGCTAGAGAAGCCAGTGACAGGGTTGGAGGGTTTGTCAAACACCTTGGAGACATTGCTGGAAGATTTTGCCTGATGGCTAACCTTTGACTTGTACTTCCAGTAATAGATGTTAGTGCCTTGTATGAACTGGCAGAGTGTGGAGAGGGTGGGGGGTTTGTCAACCTGTGAGATTTTGGCTTTGATGCAGTCCAGGAGTCCATTATAGAAATGGTGCTAAAGGACACCTTCTCCATAACCACAGACTTGGGTCATGATCCTGTTAAATGTGATGACATATTTGTTTATCCTTTGACCATTCTTTATTGACAGGTGGTTGAATTGGTGTTCCACATCTCCAACCAGATCATGTGGTCCAAAGTTCATCTGTAACTCCAACACAAACTCCTTATAGCTGTTCATCCAGTTGGGATGGAGTGCTGGATCTTGCATTTGGGGGTGGTTCAGTTTAAACCACTCTAGAGCCATACCTTTGGGGTATGACTGTGTAAATATGACCTTTGCATGATTGGAGGCAAAAGTTTTGGGGTGATCTTGGCAGTTTAGCTTGGATTGGATAAGGAAAACCTGGAGTTTGTAAGGATCTGTTCCATCAAACTGGTCTGGTTTCCAGACTTTGGTCCATTGTGAGGACTCAGAGGATTTCTTCTTCAATGAGCAGATGAGTACCCAAATAGTGCTGGCCATGTTGGCAAGCATGTCTCTCAGGATATGTTTCTCATCAGAGGACTTGGGATTAAAATTGTCCTCTGAGAGGTCAATATTGTTGAATTAGTCATTGTTAAGCTTGCCTGGATATCCAGCATTGCCTTTATTGCTAGGGGTATGGAAATTGATGGGTAGCTTGTTGCCATTGTCCTTTAGCTCTTCAATACACATGCTGGGGGTGGGGGATTGTGGATGTGTGTGTTGAAATAGAATGGAATGTCCATCAAATACTTGCTGTTAGTGGTATTGCTGTGGGTTGCTAGTTGCATGTATATGTTCTGGTTCAAGAGTGTTATTCAAACTCAGCACTTGAGTTTGTCTTATATAATACTACATGATTATGTAAGCTACTTATTATGGGGTAGAAGTGCTACTATATTGTGCACATTCAACACTCCCCCATGTTTTGTATATGGTAGTATAAAAACATATAAGAGAATGATGCACTTACAAGAATGGACTGTCATGAAAGATTAGGCCAAGTTGTGATTAGAACTTCTCAAATTTGATCCTGCCTAAATTCTTGGTGAATATATTGGCAGGGTTCTTGGAACCTTCTATGTAGAAAATCTCAATCAACTTCTCTTTGACAAATTCTCTGATATCATGCTAGCAAATATCAACATGTTTGCTGTGGCTTTTAGTAACTAGATTAGATGCCATGAATATGAAGCCTTGATTGTCTTTACAGAGAGGAATTGGTTTAAGGTCATATTCAAGTTCTTTGAACATTGTATGTATCTGTTAAACTAAGGTCAGATGAACTCTGAGGTACTCTGATCAACCAGAGTTATGAGGGGGTCAGACAGGACTTTGGCTTCACCTTATGTGGTGTACCCTTGCAAGAAATTTAGTGTCCTAAATTTAGGAGCAGAGGGACAGATGTCAGAGGGTGGTCAAAGGAAGTCATACAATGACTTATAGTTGAGGTCAGATGAGGAGAACATCAAGTTCTGTTGATATTTGAACTCAAGAAATACAGGGCAGATTCTATAGAGTTTATATACAGAGGAGAAATCAGATTACTCAGTCTGGAGTTGGAAAGAAACTATGTACCAGAATGTCAAAAGCTGAGTAATACCAGTGTACAGCCTCAGAGCTGTGCTGATTGATAATGGAGTTCTGAGTAAGTAGAGAATAGAACATAAGAAGATGAGTAAAAGAGTTAGAACAAGAAGAGAGTCATAATGGTTCACTAAAATCAGAGTCTAAGTAAGAACAGGAAAATGGACCAGAGGTAGTGGTGGTGTTGGTCTGGAAAGGACCCAGAGTTAAACTTGGAAGTCTAGGATATGACAGTAACCTCCTCTTAGGCCTGAATCTCTGAAGGCCCATGGGGATCATGTGACTTCATTGATTTGCAGAGGTGAAAAGGCAAGTGGAGTGTGGTTACTTGTGGTATAAAGTCTGGGTGGTCTGTAGGCCAGCTCCTTAGTATCAACCATCATCATGTCCAAATATACAGATATCAAGTCCTGGGATAACACATGACTGGCAGAGAATTCCAATGATGATAACAGCCTTTGAAATGTGAAGGTGGCAGAGCAGAGGTGTTGAGCAAAGGCACAAAAGGAGGTGAGGAGGGAAATGAAGGAACAAAAAATGGACTAGAGGACACCAGGGCAAAAGGGCTGGGGGGAAATGTGGAGGTAGAAAGTATAGCATAGAAATGGCTTTCTTTTCTTTCCTTTGCAAATAGAATTATTGCATCAGAACTAGAAGTGAGGTCTGGGCTTCTTCAGATACCAGCAATGGAAGTCTAAAGCAAGTTTTGATGCATGACCCAATTCCATTGAGCAACCATAAGGTTTCTTTATCTGTCCCTTCATACCCAGACCAACAGACTAGGTACAAGAGTTTACAATGTCTTTGCATATAGTCTATCTTTGAGTCAAGGATTGCTGAGATTTCATATTTCAGTTCACCATCAATCTTGACCAGAGGTGGAGGTGGCTGGACATGGTTCAGAATTGTGTTCAGCATGGCAGGTTCTAGTTGAAAGACATGAAAGACCAAATGTATAGACTTCATGTTTTCTGGAAGCCAGAGAGTAAAAGAAAACAAACCTGCCTGAGCAATGATCTCATAGGGACCTAAGTTCTTCTCAGAGAGTTCCTTAGATGGCTGTGTGGAGTGGAAGTACTTTGCCTTGTTGAAAACCTGATCACTGATCTTGAAGTCCAGTGCTGGAGTTCACTTGGTGTTTGCAGGTCCTTGATATCTTTGCTGGGTGACAGCAATTTCTTCTTGAAGGAAATTGTGGAGGAAGTCCAGGTTGACAGAGTATTCTCAGGCTCAGGCAGAGGTGAGGTCACACTCAGGGTGGACAGAGATATTTGGGTGGTAACCTTTGTTAGTAAAAAACAGTGAAATACTAGTGATAGCATTCAGGGCATTGTTGCAAGTGGCACAGGTTTGGACCAGTTGTCCTATTGGTAACTACAATATATCTGAAGGTATTGCTCCAGTGTTTGGTTTATTCACTTGATTTATCTGTCACCCTCTGGGTGGTGAAGTGGAGCTGGATGTTGAGTGCTTTTCCAAGGGAGTGGAAGAAATGGAAGATGAACTCCAAGCCTTGATTAAAGGTAATATGTGAGGGAACTCCATGTATGAAAAAGATGTGGAGAAAGAAGAGTTTAGCTAACTCCAGAAACATCACCATATTGTTGGTCAGAATGAAGATGCATTGCTTGAACAGCCTGTCCATGACAACTAGGGTGACAGTGTGTCTAGAGGATGAAGAAAGCTGCTTGATGAAGTCCATTGAGATTGATATGAAATGTCTCAATAATGTTGGACTGCTGACCTATTCCATCCCTCTGCTCTCTCTCTACCTGTTCAACAGAACCTTGAACTCCACAATAACTCAAGCTCTGGACCTCTCAGTCTGCTTCCCCTCCAGTGATATCACTCTGACAATGTTCTATGTTACCCCACTAGATGGCTCCTGTTTACTTGTTCTAGGACACAACTGGCTCACCCACCATAATCTGTTGATTGACTAGGTATTGAGCAGTCTCTCATTCCAAACACCCAAGCAGCCCAGTCCAGCACCTCTGAGCTTGAATCTGCAGCCCTCAAAATCCACTCCTTCAGTTGACTTTGCCTTCTTCAATTCACTGTGTTTCTCTGACTGCAAGGCACCTCCTATCACACTTATCAGCACATTCACCTTTGCACTTGCCTGTCACCTCCAGGGCTCCATGCAGTTTTCACTGTCACTCTGTCCACAGGATAGTGATCTCCACTCTACCTCCATCAAACCTGACCCAGTTGATCTCTCTGGTGTTCCTCTGGAATATCATGATTTCACAGACATATTTAGCAAGAGTAAAGCCTCCGAGCTTGCTCTGCACCATGATTTCAATCTAAAGATTGACTTGAAAGAAGGAGCTTTCCCTCCAATAGGCACTACTTACTTCCTCTCCACCTCTGAGCTTGAGGCTCTTCATACATTCCTTGATGAACACCTTGCCATGGGCTTCATTTACCCTTTTTTCTCTGCTCATGCCACCCTGGTCCTCTTTTTTCACAAAAAGAATGGTTCACTCCACCTTTGTGTAGACTTTTGCAGACTCAACAAGATCATGAAGAAAGACTACTATCCGCTTCCCTACATATCCAACCTCCTAGACATTTTGAGCCACACCAAGATTTATACAAAGCTCAATCTCCAGCATGTATACCACCTGGTCCACATTGCTGCTGGAGATGAGTGGATGACTTTCTTTCAGATGCACTATGAATCCTATGAATGGCTGGTCATGCCATTTGGTTTCACCAGGAGCATTTCAGTGGTTTGTCAATTCTATCATCTTCACAGATATCCTCAATATCTCTGTTATCATCTACCTTGATGACATTCTGATCTTTTTTGAAGACCATGTGAAGCACAAAGAGCACATCCAGAAGGTACTCTGGTGACTCTGAAAATACAGACTTTATGCCAAGCCTAAGAAATATGAATTCCATACCAACTCCATAGGATACCTTAGTTATCAACTCTCCCCTACTGGACTGTCCATGTCCCCCAAGAAGGTAAAGGCCATTGTCTTAGCTCAAACCTCAGAAAGTTCAAGATATTCAATTCTTCCTTGGTTTTGCTAATTTTTACCAGCAGTTCATTGCTGGATATTCTGGGCTTGTCATTCTGCTCACCTGCCTCACCTGTAAGGGTACTCTGTGAAATTTCAATGATTCCTGTCACTTTGTCTTCCAGCATCTCAAGGACACCTTTACCTTTGCTTCCATCCTCACCCACTGGGTTCCCAATGCTCCACTAATCATTGAGACTGATGTTTCCAACTGTGCCATTGCTGGCATCCTCTCTATCTGATGTCTGGATGATGTCATCCATCCTGTTGCATCCTTCTCCTGCACATTCTCTGCTCTGAGACTCGATTATAACATCCACAACAAGGAATTGTTTGCCATTTTTGAGTCCTTCCAGACTTGGCAGCACTACCTTGAGGGCTCTGAAACTCTGATTGACATAGTCACTAACCATAAGAACCTAGAATATTTTGCTACCACCAAACTCCTTACCCAGTATCAAGCCCAGTGGTTAGAGTTCCTTTTGCAGTTCAATATGGTTGTCCATTTCTGCCCCAGATGCTTAGGGGCCAAACCTGATTTTCTCACTAGATGCTGGGACATCTATCCCAAAAAGGGGGATAAGGACTATGCTCATATCAACCCTCTGAATCTCCACCCCATTTTCATGCAGGAGCAGCTTGCATCATCCCTCTGGGAAATGATACTCACAACTCCAGTCCTTTAGGCCAGCACATTGTTCAATATTAAGTCTCTTCACAACAATATCCTCTTCACCCTTCCCTCTGATCCTCTCACAGCCATCTACATGTCCAAATCCAAAGGCTTCTTATGCTTAGATGATCACATCTATGTCCCTGATGCTGACAATCTCCACCTCTAAGTCCTCTGATATAAGCACAACCATCTGCTCTCCAGTCACTTTGGACAAAACTGGACATTGGAACTCATCCACTGCAAATACACTTGGCTGGGCATCTGGACATTTGTCAAGGAGTATGTCTCCTCTTGCACAGCCTGAGCCCATGCCAAGGTCTCCAGACACAAGCCCTATGGGCTCTTGAAACAACTCCTGATTCCTGAGAAGCCATGAAATTCAATCTTCATGGACTTCATTGAGCATCTTCCTTTGTCCTCCAGACACACCACCATTCTAGTTGTCATGGACAGATTGTCCAAACAATGTGTTTTCATTCCAACTGATGATAAGGTGACATTTCTGGAGTTAGCTAAACTCTTCCTTATTCATGTCTTTTCCAAACATGGAGTCTCCTCACACATCACCTCCAATTGAGGCTTGGAGTTTGTCTTCCACTTCTTCCACTCCCTTGGAAAAATGCTTGACATCTGGCTCCACTTTATCTTCAGCTACCACCCAGAGGGTGACAGACAAACTGAGTAAATAAACCAGACATTGAAACAGTATCTTCAGATTTATTGCAACTACAAACAGGACAATGGTCCAAACTCCTGCCCCTTGTGGAGTTTGCATACAACAATGCTCTGAATGCTACAACTGGTGTTTCCCCATTCTTCACTAACAAAGGTTACCATGTGAACATCTGCATTCATCCTGAGTGTGACCTCACCTCTGCCTAAGCCCACACATACTCCATCAACCTGGACTCTCTCCATAATTTTCTTTGAGAAGAGATCTTCACCACTCAGAAAAGATATCAAGGACCTGCAGACACCAAGTGAACACCAGCACTGGACTTCAAAGTTGGTAACCAAGCTTTTGTCAAGGTGAAGTACTTCCACTCCACATGGCCATCTAAGAAACTCTCTGAGAAGAACTTAGGTTCATACAAGATCATTATGCAGGCAGGCTCTCTTTTCTTTACTCTCCAGCTTCTGGAAAATATGAAGTCTGTACAATTGGTCTTCCATCTCTTCCAGCTTGAACTTGCTGTCCAAAACACAATTCTGAACCAAGTTCAGTTGCCTCTGCCTCCAGTGGATGTTGATGGCAAACCTGAGTATGAAATTTCTGAGATCCTGGACTCCAAGATTGACCAAAGATAAAGAAACTGCAAACTCCTATATCTAGTTTGCTAGTTAGGATATGAAGGGACTGATAAAGAAACTTCATGGCTACTTGCAATGAAATTAAGTCATGCCTCAAAACTTGTTTCAGATTTCCACCTCTGGTATTCAAAGAAGCCTGGACCTCATGCCTAGTTCTGATGTGATGACTCTATTGCAAAAGAAAGATAAAACCACTATACTACATTTTCTACCTCTTTGATCTCCTCTGGCTCCTCTGCTCCAGTATTTTTATTCCCCTCCATTCCTCCACTTTCTTTCTCTTCTTTCTCTGCATCTTCCTCATTCTCCTCTATTCACTTGTTTTCTCCATTTTCCTCACCCTTGTTCTCCATGTATACCTCCACCACCTTCAGCCCAACCAACTGCTTTACCAGAAAGGTAAGGCAGTCAAGCCACCCCTTCATTGCTTCCCAGTGGCTCCAGATCTCCCCCACAATAATCTGGGCACACTTCAACAACTCCAACTCTCTTTCAACCTGTTCTTCTTAGACCTTGCCTTTTTCCAGTTTGGCTCTAGCTTACTCTCTCCTTTTTACTTCCTCTTCTGCTCTACCTTCTCTTTCTCAGGCCACTCACACTTCACCTTCATCACCTGGCACTCCTTGCACATGGTCGACTTACTAGGGCCTAGGATGCAGTCCAGGCCCTGGTCTGTGCACCTCCAATGCACCAGTGGCGCCTCTGTGTGCCCCTTTTCCTTGCTCAAGCCCTGCAATCTGCTCCACCTGTGTTCCATCAGTCATGCCTGCCCATGAATAAGGGTGACTCATCCTAGCCACCATCTTGACCTCCACCCTGTGCCTTGCAACCTCCTTCTTGGACCTTCTGGCCTTTTTCATGGATGTCTGCTTCTCCTTTTTCTTTCATGCCTTCACTTGATGCCTCTGCTCCACTGCCTTCATATTCCAGAGGTTGTCATTGTTGTTGGCATCCTTTGCTAAATGTGTGTCTTTCCAGTTGGTGATCTTGCTAAGGAAGTTGACCTGCAGTCCACCTGGACTTTACACCATACAGTTAATTGCACTCTGCTCCAACTTTAACAAATCAACAGTGTTATGTGATTCTCAAAAAGCCTTCATGGATTCAGGCCTAAGATGGGGATTCTGTCATATCCCAGACTCACAAGTCCATCTCCAGTCCTTTCAAACCAACTCTGCCACAATCTCTGGTCTGTTTTCCTGTTCCTCCCTTACTTGCCTTACTCAGACTCTGACCTTAGTAAATTACTATATCTCCTTTCTTGACTTAACTCTGTTACTTATATACTTATGTTCCTTTCTGCTTACTCGGAACTCTGTTACCAATCAGCATAGCTCTAAGGCTGTACTCTGGTATTACTCAGCTTCTGACATTCCAGTACATAGTTTTTTTCTTTTTTCTGACTCCAGACTTAGTCATCTGATTTCCCTCCATATATACAGTGGGTCAAAAAACTGTTCCAATGTTTGCATGTTTTGCACTAATTGCAATGTCTGTCAATAACACCTAATTATTATTTTAAGCTCTAAGTATATGAAATGGAGTGCTTGCTCCTGGCTTTCTATCAGTCCAAGAATCAAAGCATTTGGTTATGTTTTGATGAAATGGCAGCCATATTAAAATGACAACTCATTGGGACAGTTTTTTGACTTTGAATTCTCATTACA
>JBBPJY010000867.1:0-12009 GCA_038088975.1 Xerocomus cyaneibrunnescens
AAGCAAGTGTCTAGAAAGCCAACTCCCTATTTGTGTGTCAGCACGTCAAGTTATATATCCAGGCTAGACCCGGAGTGTCGCAAGTATTGTATTGGCGTCCCCATGGGATTAGGAGTGCCTTGTTAGGGTGGTTGGTCTGAGATGGTTGTTTTGTTCACTTTTCTTGTTGTCGTCCTTTCACCAGGGTCTTCCCGCTACGTCTGCATTGACTGCGTGGTGAGTACAAGATCTAAATGTAAGGCTGTACAATTCATAGCCGTTCGCACAAAGTACTCGAACAAATCTCCATCAGACGAGTCACATTGATTTTAACGCATTTCAAGAGTCTAGACTTGCTTGGAGGGCCGTATTATTTGATGATCACGAGTGACAGATACCTAGTTCCAGGAATTCCCATATTTAGAGCCTAAAAATGTACTCGGCCATATCATGCGTGATAACATTATCCCTCCGAAGATTGAAGGCTGAGAGTCGGTACTTATGTGTACACAGGTATACAGATTCGTTCACTGAGACTTGTGTCTTGCTCGCATATGATTTCCACAGCAAAGACAATCTAGAAATACTCGGGATAATCTCTGCTTGCCAGGTATCCATCTACTCATGTGCGGGGCAGATGGTTAGAAAGCGAATCAATGGGTGAAGAATTGGTTCATCATGATGAATACACTTCGCCACATCCGTGGACGACATCGTAGCCTTTCTAATATTGGAGAAACAAAACTCGAGGTATTGATACACGACAGACGTGTCTATTCTAGCCATTTCTATACCATATACTACTAGTACCTTCTGAATCAGCCCACAGACGTCAAAGGCAGAAGGTAGCAACGACCGCATGGATAAAGAGACTTTATATGAGGGAAAACTTGCGGGTATTACACAGGTTTTAGAATCTCACTTCTTTGTTAGCGCCCCTCCTAATACTCACGTCGTGGATCCCAACTCTATGCTACTTTCCCCAATACCCTGGGTTGCGACAAGTCAGCCATGTTGATGAAGATATCATCAGCAGGATGTCTGTAGAGCGGTGCACGCAATCTCTTTTGGTCGAGGTGGTGTCCGATGAAACCGATCGAACGGCCAAGCACAAACAAGCCGTTCAACGTGCCAATCTAGATGCACGTTAATCCGACGACATTACAGTATGAAAACAATGCAAACCTTGGTGTACTCATCGGCCTCCTCGGGCGTAAACGCACCGGAATCGCGAAGGAGGTCGACAAAACAAACAGCGATACAACCGTCGACGTTCAGGATCAACTAATGACGAGCCCGTTAGTAAGCATTCTCTCCCACCTAGAACGAGACAAAGCAAGGGATGAAACTTACTGTGTCTTTCTTTGTGGTCGTCACCTTCTCTACGGCTAATGCATAGTCGAGTAGGGAGTGAGAGGGAAAGTGCTTGCGAACGTATTCCTTGACCAGCTCGACACGCAGATCAGGGTTGTTGACAGATTTGATTTTGTGGCCAATACCAGAGACTTGGAATAGCAACGCCAGTCATTTGAACCATAAAGCAGAGGGTGAAAAAAACACTCACTCAGCTTGTTCGCTTTCCTGCTCTCATCCACAAACTCTCTTGGTGTCAATCCTCTATCTCTTGCGCTCGAGAACATCGCTGCTGCCTCGTCTAAAGCTCCTCCAAATCGACTCCCAATTGTCAACAAACCAGACGCAAGGCTGCTAATCAGGTCTTTGCCCGCACGAGTAGCGACAATCGTGTTCATGGCACCACTGACAGCGGGACCGTGGTCTGCGGTCAACATCAAGACCATCTCGATAAATTTCGCAGCGTATGGAGGAAGGCGGCGCTTGAACCAGAGTAACGAAACAACACCACCCAAACCGATGTCATCCTTGAACACATCCGAGATGCGCATGCCCGCGTACAACAGCTCTTGACCACGCTCGTCCGAGATTGTGGAGATGAATGCTGCAGGCTTTCGGATAAGACCGAGCTCTTGAGCCCACTTGTAATCCATTGGAATTACCGGTGGTTCGACCTCTTTCTGAGGAACGATGGTGCCGCTAATGACAAGCTTCTCGTATGTCTCCTTCAAAACATCAGGAAGCAGTTCAAAAGTATCCGGAACGATGAACCCGGCAGCTTTCATCGCGTGGTTTTTGGCATCTGCCGTCTCAGTATCACTATTGGCCATCGAGCCTGCGTGCCCGAACTGCACCTCGGTCGTGAACATCTTGGCACAAGTACCGATGGCCCAGGCAACAATGGGCTTCTTGATACGTCCTGATTTGACCGCCTCGATCACACGGTACTCTTCGACGCCACCGACTTCACCGAGGAGGACGAGCATCTTGCACGCGGGGTCATCTTCGTAACGCAAAAGATGATCGATGAACGTGGAACCAGGGTAGCGATCACCACCAATGGCGATACCCTCATAGGTACCGTTTGTCACGAGGGATAGGATGTTGTTCAGCTCGTTCGACATGCCCCCCGACTTGGAAACATAGCCGACAGAACCAGCACGGTAGAGTTTGGAGGCGATGATATTGTCCATCATACTGCACTGAATCAATACATCTCGATCGGGTGTGTCAAAATTAGCGACTTACCCTCCGGAGTTACCAATTCGGAAACAGCCAGGTTTAATACCGCCAACGGTAGCAGGACCGATGATCAAAACCCCCTTTTCCTGGGATTTGACTAGAATGTCTCGTGCCTGACGCTCTGGGACACCCTCGGCAATCAATGCGATGGCACGGATGCTCGGGAACTCGAGACACTCTAGCGTACTGCTGTACACACTCCGTGAACTCGCAAAGTTGACAACAACGTCGACATCAGGGTGCTTCTTCACTGCCTCAGCAAGTGAGGTATATACAGGCAAAAGCGTCTCCCTCGTGCCCCAATAGAACTTCTGGATGTGGTGTCCACCGAAGGGGTAGATCATCGCAGCGACGGAAGGACGGGCGCGCTTGCACGAGTAGTCGAAATCAAGCATGCCCTGGATAGCACGGGGTTGGAGACCGTAGACGAAGCTACGGGTCTCAGCGTCAAATGGTCGATAAGCAGGCCTGGCTGCAGCACGGCCGTCCTTGGTAGGAGCGTTGTCAAAGCGCACCACAACGTCGTCGGGTTGAATGCGTTCACCCGAAGCATGAATCATTCCAACGTCGGAAGGAGTGGGTGCAGTGGGTGCAGTTGCTGACGAAGGCGTTGCAGGAAAGGCTTTGGGGGAGCCGGGTGCGGTAACAGGAAGAGAGACAGGTGCAGCCCTCGTAGGCTTGATGCCAAGGGCGAGGGGGACAATTTCAGTGATGTGAGTGTCGGGGCCAAAGACGCGGATAGGAACGCCGAGAGATTCACCTGAGGAAATAGCATGTGAGGTTGAGGTCACGAACGAATGGAACGGAACATACCAAGCAGTCGCATAGCCTTCAAACCCTCTTGATAGTTAGGACCACCACGACGGACGTATATCTTGACCTGTTGAAGAAGCAAATCAACGTCAACTCGGATGCGATCGAAAAGCAGGGACTCACCCCATGCGCAATCAAGGCAGCCTTGGCGCCTTCCAGCGCCCTGATGATGCCTTTAAATGTGGCAGCGACGTTTGTAAAGTTGGCAATACCACCTCCGATGATAAGGATCTTGCCGTCTGGACGGGGAGATGGGCGTGTGATCAGGTCGACTGGACAGGAAAGAGTGCAGATCGTAAGTAAATATATTATATATCGTGACAGTTGACTCACGGATAGTCTTTGCGTACTCGTACGTTTGGCCCTCCGATGGTGCACCACTGTACTCGCCATAATTGGCAAGCTCATGTGCGAAACCAGCAGCTGCGATGGCATCCGCGTAAACGACAGAGGCACCTCCACCCGCGACCATGGTCCAGATACGAGCATTGGCGTTCAAAACGGTGAGCTTGAGCGAAGCACCAGTAGAAGCATCCAATTTCTGGATGTATGCTATGGAAAAAAAGGTTACATGCAATGATCAGAATGGGATTCAACAAACACTCGCCCTCTTCTTTTGTAAGATCCCGTCCAAAAGGAGCGGGCCAAGCCATGGGCGGACCACGATCAGCGCCGATCTTGGAACCCTTGGCAGCCTGTGTAGCAGCGCTATCATAGACGCTAAGATCTCTCGCAATTGCCCATTTGGGGCCACAAATGAACTCGGCAGTTTGATCAAGCTTAGCAGCCATGTCCAAATAATGGATACTGCCATCTTCGAGGACGACGAGAGGATTGATTTCAAGGTAAGCAAAGTGGAGATCGGCATAGACGTTGTAAAGGCTAACGATAAAGTCTATGAGAGCGTCTTTGCGCTTTCCGGTGAAGGAGGGGCCGATAAGAGACGCGACCTTGTCACGGGTGGGGAAGTGCTTTGTGTCAACGGGAACCTCTAGACGGGATGCATGTGCGTCTACATCACCGACATCAACGCCACCAGTGGGGGAAAAGAGGATAGTGTCGGAGAGACGAGAGGAAGTGATACAGATGTACGCCTCTGCAGATTGGGGGTGGGGCAAGAAGGGCTCGACGATGAACGTGTTGAGCGTGCCGGTCACGGATTCAACCTGCAAGTAGAGTGTGAATATGTGAAGAGGTGAAACATGACCAAGGTCACGTGAAAATGGGAAGCGAGATCTACACTTCGCGATTGCGAGAGCATACCAATCAAGATCGACGTACTTTTTGGGGCTTTCCAGCCCTATCGAGGACCCACTTTTTTGCCTCCTGCCAGTCCTTGTTCAGAGCGAGGAGGCCGGCCTTGCCGCGACGCTTGATGAGCTGATCTGGCTTTGCGACGAGCTTGGTCGTCTGCACCCACGAGGGAAGGTGGTTATCGGGTGTGATGGCCCCGGTATCTGGATCCCACTGGATCTGGGCAACCCTGGGCGAGGCAAAGACGAGCGGGGAGTCTTTGGAGCGAGCAAAGTTCGGGTGCGCGGCGGGTGCGCGTTCAAGCCAGTAGGCCAGCAAGAGCTTGGCATCGTACTCGCGGATGGCTGTGGGTATGATCAGGAAGGAACGGGGCGGGCAGAGGAGGGAGCCGACCTTTGGAGGACATTATGATGGAGCAGAACAGAGGGCGATGAGCGGCTGGATGGTCTTATATCGTCATGAGCGTAATAATTAATTTTGAAACGTATCAGATCTTGTCTACACCCCCAACGTTCACACGCTCTGAAAATCAACACAGCCACATCAGACCACTCGTCCTCGATCTCGCCAGCCAATGACAGATTCGATTTCTGTCGGGGTTACATACACCCTCGTCGCCGTTGGGGACTGTCTTGGACACACATCCGACCCTGGGGAACACGGCCGTTCTGTCGGATAGGAAGTGTGGCTGTGTTCACGTCAACCGGGTCAGGCTTGCCATTTTCCCCGTTCCCCGTGGCCACCTCGTTCCAGCCTCGTTCCACCTACGCTTCATATCGGCCCCTATCTTGACATCGATGCACACGTCAATCGTTCTCCCTTGCTTCCTCGAGTTCGTACAACTGCAAAATACTATCTCACCATTGAACCAGGCTACGTTGGCTCCATCCTTAGCGAGTAGATCATTCATCAGCACCATGCATCCGGTGCGGCTATACATATCATCACCTCTTCCACTGCATCGATCGATCGTGTGTATCTCATCTCGGCCCGCCCACCCCAAGGGGGGTGTGCTCATTGAGAGATATCATCGGGTATTCGTTATCGCTGCCAGTCGAATTTGTCGACGCTTCAACGCCGATACCCATGGTGTTGCGTAGTAGCCGTGCAGCCTATGAACGATCTATCCACGGATAACATCGATAACCCCCCACTACCCGCGACCAGGAACATGCCTGTCACGCCCTGTTGCAGAAGCAGAAAGCGAAAAAGAGGGTTTTGATCGGAAGACAAACCGTCTACGTCACTACGTGTGAAAAACCAGTGCAGACGGCAAAACGCTCAAGGCCATCGTCGATGCGTACAAAGTACTAAGTACAGAGGGTCGAAAATATGTACGTCACTGGTGTTCCGTCTCCCGATAATCATGGCTTCTGAAGTTCGGCGGGTGTATGCATATCAGCGAACGCGCTATTCAAACATGACCTGATATGTGGTAGGCTCCGGAATAGACATTCTGGGAAGTACCCGGCAAAGTGTTGGGTACCGAACAGAAACATCCGAACTTTTAAAAGGCACCAAAAATGGGCAGTTCTGGACTACGTGGGTAATATCCACTTGCTTTCGGACAGGGACACGTTGAACCCGTTCCATCTATCCCTAACGGCCGTCCGGAAGACACCGTCCGACTACGATACCTGATCCGCTCATGTCACAGCAGGAACCCGGCTGGAAATCTCGCTGGGGTTTCGGAAACGATCGACCAGTCTCCCATCATTTTTCGAGTTTGGGTTTACCGCATGCCGAATTCGGCCCGAGGTGCGGCTGAGACATTTTGGCATCGTCTCCTGCTTACTCGGAACGCTCCACCTCCCATTTACTCAACACGAGGGCTGCCGATTTTCATTATGAACCCTGTTTTGAACTATGTACTCCATTTCCTCCGAGCTGAGCGGCTGACCACTGATACGCCATCGCATGGAGTCTGGATCAGGGACGCCTGTCTCAGTACTTGTTCCAGTGGTCCTGCAAACGAGAAACTGGTCTCTAGAAGTGATCCGTTAGAAATCCACGATAACAGGAAATCATGTATGTGCCTAGCGAACACTTGGAGTTGTCGGTTGCGAGCAGGCTAGTGCGGAAACGAATCGCTAGTGATTCGCCGGTAGATTCGTTATTCGGGTATGCGCGAGCCGAGAGACTAGCATAGGAGCCGAGGAAGCCCGATTATACGTGTAGGGAGCCGAGATATGGGACGGGTGGTCATCGCACTCTGCCCTCGGGCAATCATCAGCTAGCTCCCACGGTCATACACTGGAATGTCAGATATGGAGGGCACTTGAAACCATAGAGGTACTCCAGCTACAAATGTTTCATAAGAAAATAAAGCGAGACAAGGGACCCGGGACGCCACATGTCTTGCGACCAGCCATACTTGACGTCCGCTCAACACCGCTCAACCGCCGGATCTGTGGTATAGAATGTAAACCCACACCACCAGCATTCGCAGTCCTAACTTTCATTTCCATGCGTCACTGACTCATGCATCCCTTACAAATATTGCTGCAGCGCCCATCCCAGTCCCGATACACATGGACGTCACCAAGACCTCGCAAAGGGACAGCCCATCAATCAGTCTGGACAACACTATTCACACATTATACCTACCTTGCCATTCCGCCGCTGCAGCTCGTTCAAACCAGTTGCAATCTGTCGCGCGCCTGTGCAGCGTAACCATCCCACACACCGGTCAGCCTAGGCGAAGGCGACGAACGAAATAGAGCAAACACTTATCTAGCGGATGTCCGAATGCGATTGCGCCTCCGTTGACATTGACCTTGTCAGGGTCGAGTCCGAGCTCTTGGATACAGTAAACGTATTGAGAAGCAAATGCCTCGTTGATCTGCAAAAGAAAGGAGTGAATGTCGTCCTTGAAGGCCACTTCATCGTGTTTGGTATACCTCAAACAAGTCGACGTCGGCAATGTCAAGACCAGCTTGCTTGAGCACCATTTGGATCGCATACACAGGTGCAATCCCCATCACACGGGGAGGCACACCTAAACGAATACCACTCCCGATTAGCGGCATAGTTCTCGCTACCGCTCAACAGTGTGTCATCACGTACCCGCTACCACCGTGCTGACGTGTTTTCCAAGAATAGGCAATCCGAGCGTCTCAGCCTTGCGACGTGTCATCATCAGGACTGCAGCTGCACCATCCGTAATCTGGCTCGCATTCCCACCCGTCGTTCTCCCATGTCCCCACTGCGGGAACGCCGAACGGATCTTGAGCAGAGCTTCCTTCGTCGTACCGTACCGGATCCCATCGTCCTTGGTCACCGTCATACGCCGTCGGGACGTGGTACCCGTCGCGGCGTCCCTATCATTAACGGACACAGTAAAGGGAACGATTTCCTTGGCGAAGTAGCCAGCCTTCTCGGCATGTTCGGCACGCTGGAAAGACTTGGCCGCAAAGGCGTCCATGACGTCACGTGATATATTGTAATCTGCAGCGACGTTCTCACTCGTCCAGCCCATGGGATAGACACAGTCCTTTGCTGTTGCATTGGCACTGATACTCTCTGACTGTGGTGGTGCACCCTTGTCTGGGCTATTTTCCGTGAAAGAAAACGACGTCAACGACGGAACTTGGCAAGGGACGGAAAGGGGTGGAGGTGATGATATGCGAAAGCGCGTTTCCGACGTACTTTTGACTCATGGACTCGATGCCGACGGCGAGTCCGATCTCAATTTGACCGGACCTGATCTGATTCGCGATCGTAGTTGCAGCCATGAGTCCGCTGGAGCAAAACCGGTTGACCACCTGGATGGGCACGGTCTCCGGGAAGCCAGCAGCGAGGGCAGCACCACGGGCATGATAAACAGGTTCCGGCGTCAGAACGGTGCCAACGCAAATGTCTCCTACGCTCGCGGGGTCGACGTGGGAGTGGGCAATGACTTGCTATGGTGGTCCGGAGAAACGTTTCACGTGAGCTGGGATGCGGAAGCAAGTGGTGGACTTGCCTTGAACATTTCAAGCATGAGTTCGTCCGTGCTGTTGAGGAGAGGTGTTGAGTCCATGATCCGCGTCAGCCTAGGGAAGCTACTTGCGGCGTGTCTTTGAAAGCACCTTTCTTGGCTTTTGTCAAGGGTGAGCGTATAGCCAGTGTGACAACGACATCTTCTGGGCGTTTCTCTTGGAGAGCTGCGATGCCAGAGGGCGAGTAAAAATGGGACGAGATTTGTCTGAGACGTTGCATCGTCGTCGTGGCACAAGACTGTGCGAAGACAAGCCGGGTCTACATACCCCGGTCTTGGTACCCACGCTTGGTGTATCACATGAGCATATTCATTTATGACAAGGGTATCTTCAAGTTGTCTGTTACCTGGCTGGCTAAACCCTACCCGGTTTCAGTGGTTCACTCAGCCGGAAGGTTGGAACACGGGTTCTCTTTCACACGCCGTGAGTTCCCCGTGAACCAGTGTGCACCTCACGTAGTTTCTTTCCCGGATATCGCTGCCTTTCAAACCAGCTGTCTGGTGCCAGAGAATGCGACGTGGCATCACACGATTCATTATATCTTTCTTGGGCGTGGTGACAAGGTGCTTGCGCAGGCATGAAGTAAAACTATTTGGACAATCCACACGTCTTGAAGTTGCAGGTACGTCGGAAAATCAATTGTCATGCCGAGACTGCCCTGAGACTGCCAGCCAAGGTAGGCGTAGCATTGCACTATGTGTTCCGCTCTACTCTTCCTCATGATGAAAAAAAAGGAGTAGCGTTTGGTTTCGTTGAACTACTAGTAGATTGGTAAAACAGCGATGATTTCCTGCGGCATTGACATGTTGGACGACTCCAGGGGGCGTGTTTGACGTGCGAAGAAATGTCAACGCATCGCTACTCGGCCTCCTTCAGTAAGATGTTCCACGCGCAGATATCACGGCGTGGAACATTTGCCGCCCCCAGCGCATCGGAGTGAGCTGTTGGATACTACGACGTCAGCGACGTCCATGCGTCTACAGCACGTTGGAGGTCGATCCACCTTTCGTGACATTTTGCAGGGCTGTGACAAGCTCACGCTTGGTGGTGTGTTCATTCCCCTCAATGGCGGGATCTGATCGGGTAGTTGTTGCTTTCTTGTCACGATTAATGGTAGACATCTCGAAAGCGCTAGACGTGGGCGAAGGGAAAAGGAGGCGAACAGATGGATCTGGGGCAGGGTTAAAGGCGGCCAGAGGTCACGGTACTTATGCCTTTTGCTGTGGAACGTGCTGTGGAGCTGGCGGCGTCAGCCTCGCATAAACCGTCATTGTTTCGCCAAACCTGTTCTTTTGCACTATTTCAGTCACCGACAAATTGACTTGGACGTTGCTTGCTTTGTTGTCGTATCACCCCCGAGAGACGTGACACGCGGGCGGCGCGAGTTGGCGACGACATCCACGCCTTGACTTACGCTACAGCGCTCATCGTTGAGGGGCATACTACGTAACTTTGGGTTTGCTTCCCAATGTGACAGGGGCCAAATACCCGAAAAAGGTATGCAGAATGTTTAGAACAGCTCCATTTTCCGCCACTCCTCTTTTTCTGTTCACGTCACACTCCTGTGATGCGGGACCATTCTGCTACAGCTGCGACTGCCACATCCAACCACCGCACGAACCCAAGGTCGATGAAATTTTGTGGCAGACTGCCTCTCCAGGTAGCCAGGGTGCAGTGTCAGTCCAACTTGCAAGCTTTGTCCCCGAGGGTCATTAGCCGGGATGGGTGGCACCCAGCGTTGAACCCTAATCTTGCAGCTGAAGGTGGAAATACCAGGTACGATCGTGCCGCGTTGTATCGGACAAACTGAGAGCATCATGAGTGAACGAGGTTATGAACTTTGTCAATGTCTTTCTTCAGGTTGTCTCGCTAGGTACAGCAGGTAACGCGATATCACGGCCTTGTTCAAGAGGCTCGGTTGCTCTGCCAGGGGTGCCATTCCAAAGGCAAGCGAAGGATGCGTTCACCAGGGGTGATACTTGTTTTTCCCGAAGACCACCGGTTGTCCGTAGGCGTCGTGGATGCTGAAAGTGTAATTACACGTAGGTTCCCATAGGACAAAAACGTCATAGCGAGTCTGAATGCCAGTGCAAACAAGTAGGTGTTAACTGTCCGAGTCTGCGCCCCAAAAAGGAAGAATTCAATAAAGTATTGTCCAAGATACATACCACCAGCAGACACATTTGACTCGCGGCCCCACCAAATCAAACGACGTCCATCTGACGCTCCAGAATCTTCAGATGTTCCATTCCACATGCCCCCTTCAGCCAGTCCTTCACTAGCCGATACTTGCGCGCCCGCTCGCACCCGCTTACATCGCAAATTGGTTTCTCGGCCGGGGGTGATCTCATTTGCGAGGGTGGTCCAGTGTCTTCTGGGAGTATTGACAGGGGGACCGAGAATGTGAGCTTCATTCGACTTTCTATGTCGTTCAGAGAGCCCGGTTCGGCGCCGCTGGGTAAAGACTTCGTAGTTGATATCCACCGGTACATAGTAGGGACGAGCTCGATAGGCTCGGGCATCTCCCCCTCGGGTGCCTCCGAGCCATCCCGCGTAGACTGCACGACAGCCGGCGTCGCGGACACCGGCGTCCGATCGTCCGCGGTCGACAGCACGTTGCGCTTATTTTTGGACTTGGACTGTTTCTTGAGCAATCGGTTGATCGTCTCTGCCTACCAAAATCGCATGCGCATGTGAGCAACAATACGCAATTTCTTGCCAAGACGATTCGGTTCCAACGCACCTTTTCGTCCTCGAGTTTCTTTTCCGTTAGATTCTTGCGCTTGCGCGCCGTTTCTTCGCGCCGTAGCGCGATCTCTGACTCTGTCAACTGTTTTTTCTTCCTAGATGACTCTGCTATGGTGGACGTGAGACTTGGAAAGCTGTGGGACGGACAAACGGTACCGACATAGGGAGACGTGGGACGAATCCACCACGCTGGCGAGGACAGCTTGACGCGAGGTCATTGGACGGGTAGAGCCACCCACTACCTCGTCGTCGTCGTCCTCATCTTCAGATTCGATGTCAATATCTGCAAGAGGGTAGCCGTGAGTCAGGGATATGGGGACACGGCATTCGCTCTTGCATACCCCTCGAGATGCCACGTCGCGAGGGTGGCTGGCTCGGTTCGCCGCTAGGCGTAGACGCCCCTCTGCTAGATGATTCATTTGGACTGAGAATCTGGGGCAACTTGAGCTTAATCTTGAGCCGTGGTTTATGTGGCGAGGGCGGGGGAGAAAGCTCGTCCGATTCGACATCCTGCGTAAGAGTGAGCGAAAAGTCAAATGCTGTCTGCAAGGTGGGGTGACCTCTTCCGGCTCTGGCTCCTCTTCCTCGTCGTCTTCCTCTTCTTCTGCGTCGACGCCACTGTCGTCCTCGTCATCGAGCT
>JBBPJY010000869.1:0-11964 GCA_038088975.1 Xerocomus cyaneibrunnescens
CACCAACAGCCCAGCGCATTGCTCAAGGGGGAGCAAAATGGTCCAGAAGCGGCCGAACGCGCTGGAGAACAGGTCAACGACAAGACCACTGACCTCGCGAACCCGCACGCTATGAGCGCTGAGCCCACAAGGCCAGAGGGCACGATGGCAGACCCGACAGAGAAGCCGCTCAAGGAGCAAGCCAAGTCAAATGTCACCAACGCCGATGGAAATGTCTGGGAGAGAGGCAAGAAGGGCGAGAAGGCTGAGGGTGTGAATGGACGAAGAACTGGGGCCAACGAAGCCGCCAGCACATGTTCCATTGCTGCAGACAGCCAAGACGACCGTGGCAAGACCGAGATTGCTCACACGAGCACAATGTCTGAGGTACCCCACGAAGACCCTGCCAAAGTCACAGAGACTGTCAACGGAGGTCAAGCACCAAGCGTCAGGGCTCACGAAGTCGAGAACGCGACGAGCAAGACTCGAGTGCATCCCCTACCCCTACCTAAACCCATCAGCAAGCCACTCGAGGGGGAGCGAGATGGATCTACGATGATCGACAACGCTGACGAGGGAGTGCCACAGGACGTTGCAGATGATCCCACACAGCACACGCAGTGGCCAGTAGGCCGGACAAACAGTCTGCTAGCGCACGAGGACAAGACCGCCAATGGTCGAGCGGTCGAGTCGGACACCTACAAGAAGGATCAGCACACACAAGGAGAGTGCAGAGATGTACCTCAAGATGCCATAGACGACCCAGAGGGGCACCACGTCCACATAGAGCCGATGAACAGCGCCAACGATCCAAGCCCAGTCGGCAAGCCACAAGACCGTGTAGTCACAACGAGCAACTCGGACAGCGGCACGGGCGACATCAAGGGATGCGAAGACGTCCAGGCAGATGGATAGAACGGCGGACGAGACGGCGACGGCGGTGCAACGAACGACGCCAGCGGCAAGACACGACATCTCGCGCAGAGGTCGTTAGCTACGAAGATAATCCGTCAGCACACAAAATGACCAGAGGACACCAAGACCGACGCGCCTGAGCCGCCAGAGCCACCTGATGACACCGCAAACGCAGCACACAAGCCCCCAAGCATCGAGTTCGAAGGGGAGAGGAAGTCAGGTGCGAGCTACAATGCTACACGTACCGGAGTCGAAGCAGACGCGTCAAGAGCGTCAGGACATGTCGGAGACATTGAAAAGCAGTCGAAGAACCTGCAAAATGCGTCAGAACACGAGTGCAAACGACCAGTACAAAGGGTACAGAAGAACTCACCTGGACCGGCCCCAGACGAGCGTTGCGAGATGCACGCTGAAACGCACACGTCGGGGGCATTCAGACGCGTCGAGGACACCAGGGAGTGGTCGAATAAAGTGCTGAACGCGCCAGATCACGCCGCAGATTGGTCAGAACGCAGGGAGGAGGAATACTCACCCCAGAGGGCTACAGGCCTACCAGACCAGCCAGGCAGCGAAGCGGCTACACTAAGCGACTATCACATGTTCCAAAGACGTCCCGCAAATGTCAGGAACACGTGCGTCGACAGAACGAACGTGCAGAGTCGAAGTCCAGAGCCAGGAGGCCAACAGGGCGACCGAGATCGATGGAGACGCGTTGACAGCAATTGGAACCGCGAGAATGCTTGAGACGGCGTCCAGACGAATGGGATACACGATGGGATGGCCGACGCAACGAGCTGCGCACGCTGTGACTCGAGACGAGTCAAAACGCGACCACTAGCTGAAGAACGCGCCAATCAGTACGACGAGCACAAGCGCTCACTAACAGACGTACATGAGGCGTCCATACCACCTTCCAATAACCACAGACATCCCCAGACCGCGTTAACCCACTACGTCGCCGATAACGACTCAAATCGCGACCTAGAAAGGTCAGTGGGAGCAGGTTGACTCACCACTCCACCAGATTGCGCCGGAGAAAAATCGGACAAAATGGACGCGACGGACACACCGTACATGGCCTATACAATGCAGTGGAGCAATTCCAAACCGTGACAAGCGAGTACGATGGGACCAGAGCTAGTCGAAGTTAACCGCACGCGCTGCAGCAAGAGCGCAGCACTAGCCGAACCGCGACTTACCATATCGGGTACCGCTCAAGCCTGAACTTCCGGACGCACCTAAACCGCTTACTGTCGATTCACGTGACTTGATCCTGTGGGAAAAATCGAAATAAAAATACCCATCACCTCGGTCCCTCTGTATCTCCTCAACCAGCCATCGGAATTCGTCGGAAACGATACCATTCGACTCCTACGACCCCGTACAATCTATTCTGAGCCCACTGAAGTCAAAAATCGACTTTTTTTTCGGAATTCTGAGGTGGTTCGGAATTTCTTGTAGCAGTGAGTTTCTCCTTCATTGATCATTTGGAAACACTTCACAGGCATGCTGCAAGGTTGAAAAATATGCCCAGAAATACAGTGGGCTGTTGTCTGACTCTCTACACTCCTAAGTCAAGATCAGATCACTATGTATCTACAGGTATTTACAGCTTTTATCAAGCATATCTGTTACACTAATGTGCTAGCACTTGGCCGAAACTCAAACTGAGAGGACTACACAAGGGACGGCACCCTTGAGTCTTGAGTAGTTACTCAGTTGGTTCACCCAGAACAACTGGAGGCACAGAACTAATGCTTGGATTGCGCAGAACTAGCTTGGAGTACAAAGGTAGGAAAACAGCCACATATATAAGTCTACAACCATTGATGACTAAGAGGAAGGAAACATCAAGAAGGTTCAATGTATGAGTAAGAGGGACATGTCACTACTGAAATAGAGATGTAGTGAGAGGAGAGAGAGTTCGACGTAGGAAATCATAGAGAAGGCATAACAGCAAGGTAGAAACAAACAAACAAACATAGGACGTCGGCAAACACGATAGGTATTATGATAAGGAAAGAAATAAAGCGGTAGACCTGCCTGCTAAGATATTGCAACACAAGCAACCACATATGCATGACTATAACAATACCCCGCTCATACATTCGCAGCCCAGCTGCAATTTGCCATGCCCTAAACGCAGTCAGGACCATCTGGATCTCCCGAATTATACACCACCTCATTGTCATCTTGGTAAAGACGCTCTGGACAGTCGTCGTAGACGTGGCCAGAGCATGAGCATACTGCACAGCGTCGTCAAGGGCAGTGAGAAGCAGGGTGACTGGACCTGTTACAATAGTCGCAGTGCTGACGAAAACAGCGATACTGGGGGTGACCAGGTGCCCATTGTAAACAGATGGGACATTGATAATGGGGGCAGACGCTGCGGAGGTGACCTCATTGGTGACATTGGTAACAGATTGGAGTGAGGGGGTCTAACGAAGGGGAGACTGGCGCAGCCAGTTCCTGTTCGATAATCCGATCCTCGTCATCAGTGATATCATCGCCGATGACTGGACAAGGGGGTGGTACTCGATGAAGAGGGGGTGAGGAAATACGTGAGGCTAGAGTAGGGGAGGTTGTGACGGACCGGCAGGCAAGATGGAGGGTGAGAGCAGATTCCCTATAGGTTTCCCTTTGTTCAGCTGAAAGAGATTCGAAGATAGGGCGTAGGATGAAGCGGATAGAGGATGGGTCGAGGCACATGACGTAGGAGTCGAATCCATGGCAATGAAGGAGATCCAAGACCTCGCTCCTAAGACCATCCAGTCCCGAGAACAGGGATTCTTCGAATTGAACAGGAAGATTTCTAGGGGCAGCTCTGCGACAGAGATTTTATATGGCGGAGAGGCAGGTGAAAATGTGTACAAGGTGTTGAGAAGTGATGTCTTCGGTAAACAGGGTGGAATGCTCTAGAGAGTATAGTATGGTAGGTGAGAGGAGAACAGAAGTATACAAAGTACGACGAGCAGCTTCAGGAAGCAAGGATGGGTTGATTTGTAGGTGGAAGAGAGGGCGGAGGAACATGGATGTAGAGCTAAGAGAGGAGTCGGATGAAGAGCAAGAGTCAGACATGGCGGGGGTGTTGGTGGAAGTAGTCGGGGTAGCAAGCGAGGAGGATGACCAGTGGGGTAAAGACTACGAGGGTGAGGCCTAGGGCTATTAGTAGGGCTAAGAGATGCCAGGTCCGCAGTTCCATGGTTGTTATGGGAGGTGATGACGAATATATCTTTTTAGCAGTGCGGGGACATTGGTAAGATTGGACAGTGGTTCCCACATATTTTCTGAAGACAGGTATCCTTTCCACTTGATTAGGAATTTCCGATGGGATCTGCTCTCTCGGTGGCTGAGTATCACCTCTACTTCATATTGTTCCTCTCCATCAATCAGATCGGGTGGAGAGGGGATGAAGTTCAGGCCATGTTCGGGAGTTTCATGGAAGGAGGAGAGCAGGGATGCATGGAAGACATCATGGATTTTCCAAGTTGGAGGTAGTTTCAATTGGTAGGCGACAGGAGAGATGATTTTAACGATTTCGAATGGGCCTTCTCGTTTTGGGGCGAGTTTTCGGGACAGGTAGTGGAGTTTGAGGTTAGTTGCCTTGAGCCACACCTTATCTCCCAGTTTCCAGGGGTGGAATTTGATGGTGATGCAGCATTTCATATGGCATACTGCTTCATGATGGGTGGAGATGGCTTCGTTTCAAGCTCTGTCAAGGAGTTTCATTCGATCAGAGAGCGCGGGTAAGAAGGTTTTTCCCAGTGGGGGGTAGGCTCTGGGTTCATACCCCATCATGAGGAAGAAGGGGGTTTGTTCGGTGAAGGAGTGGGTGGCCGAGTTATGAGAGAATTCAGCCATAGGAAGGAGTGTAGGCCATTGTTCGGGGCGGCTTTGGCAGAATAGTCGAAGGTAAGTTTCTAGTTCTTGGTTTAGTCATTTGGTTTGTCCGTTGGTTTGTGGGTGATAGGTGGAGGACAGTTTCAAATCATATTGGAGGAGTCAGGCTAGTTCTCTGGCGAAGGCAGATGCGAATTGTGGGCCTCGATCAAAGATGCAGGAGTCGTGAAGGCTGAATCAAGGGAAGACATGTTTGAAAAAGAGTTGAGCGGTTTCCGCTGCATCAACGGACTTGGAGCAAGGGATTAGGATTACCCCCTTAGTAAGCCCTTGGTTAACCATGACCAATACGGAGTCCAAGGTCTTTATGGAAGAGAGGCTGGAGATGAGGTCCACAAAGATTTGCTGGAAGGGTCTGGTGGCTGAGGAGGGTGGAGGGGTTAATGGGGGAACAGTAGGGTGTGTATTTACTTTGTGCTGTTGACATGTGGCACAACCCTGAATGTAGTTTCTGATGAAGGTGGCAAGGCCAGGCCACCAGTAGTTCCATGCAAGTAGGTGTCGAGTACGGAATATACCTCCATGTCCTCCTGCTGGGGATTCGTGAATAGTTTGTACGAGAGTGTGGCAGGCGTTCTCAGGGATGTAGAGGCGGTTTTGGTAATACAGTTTGTTGTTGAGGAATTGCCAGTCAGATGGGGAGGATCTGTGGAAGAGGGACGATCCATCAGCTAGGCTTTCCAGCACTCAAGTTACCAATGGGTCACGGGAGGATGAGGAGCGTATTTTGTCTGCAAGGGCCAGGTCAATGGTGGCAATGATTGGGTGAGCGAGAATGGGTGTGTTCGTGTTGTCATTGGAGGAGTTGACTTCCGTTGCCCATGATAGGGCATTGGCAGGACCCATTGCTGATCCTGGAGTGACTTTCCAAATAATGTCAAAGTCTTGGAGGAAGAGGGACCAGCGAGCCTGTCGGCAGGAAAGCTTATGGGGGGCTTTGTAGTATGACAGATTTTTGTGGTCAGTCATAATGATGACAGGGTGTGGGGCACCTTGCAGGTAGTGTCGCCAGGCAGAGAGGGCCTCGATGACAGCGAGTAGTTCACGATCATAGATATCGTAATTTCATTGGGCATCAGAGAGGGTCGATGAGAGATACGCACATGGGTGGAGGTCGCCATTGGCGTCTGGCTGCATAAGTACAGCACCCACCGCATGTAGTGAGGCATCTGACATAATGGTAAAGGGTTTTGCTGGGTCGGGAAGAAGTAAGACGGGTTCTTGGGTGAATAGGAATTGAAACTGGCGGAATGCGGATTCCTGGGCGGGGCCCCAGGTTCATGGTTGCTTGGTGTGAGTAAGTAGATTCAGGGGTCGAGCGATGTCAGAGAAGTTGGGGATGAATTTCCGGTAGAAGTTGCAGAAGCCCAGGAATGAGTGCACTCCTTTGACCGTGGAGGGAGGGTTCCATCGGGTGATCGCCTCCACTTTTACTGGGTCCATGCATACTCTTCCCCCACCAATGATCATTCCGAGGTAGTCAATCTCGGGGGTTTCGAAGGTGTATTTTGAGGGTTTGAGAATAAGGTTGTGCTCCCGCAGGCGTTGAAGAACTAGGCGAGTGCAGTGGTGATGAAGGTCGAGGTCGTCCTTGGTGGCAATTCCTAGGTCGTCCATATATATTTTCAACCATCCTTCTGCTTGGTAGTCGGCAAAGATATGATTCATAAACGCTTGAAAGGTAGGGGGTGAATTGCACATGCCGAAGAACATAACAGTCGGTTCAAAGAGGCCTTCTGGAGTGATAAAGGCCGCCTTCCATTGGTCTTCCTCCTTTATTTGGATATTATTGTAACCCCATCGGATGTCGAACTTGGTGAAAATATTACAGTTTTTCATATCATTGATGAGGTCGGATATGCAGGGGAGTGGGTATGCGTTTTTTATGGTATGTTCGTTAAGGTATCGGTAATCCTGGCATGGGCAAAGAGTTCCGTCCTTCTTTGGCACGAAAAAGAAGGGAGAGGCTTGTGGGGATTTGGAAGATATGATTCTTCTGGTAGCTAAATTCTCCGCTATAAAAGCTTTGCAGGCAGCTTGTTCTGCGGGAGAGAGGGAGTAGGTCTTGGCAACCTTTGGGATGAAGGTGTCTTTGAGTTCGATAGCATGGTCGAACGAGCGATGGGGAGGTAGGGAGTCAGGGGTGGTGTCGGTCAGGATGTTGGTAAAGTCTTGATAGGGTTCTGGAATCGGGGTGATTTCCTTGATTGCTGCAGCAGCTAAACCGGTGGAGATGGTGGTTCGACAAATGTACTCGCCGTTTAGCCATGCTTCCCTTGTCCACAGATCTTCTCTGATCTGTTTGTCGGGATCAACATTGAGCCATCGAAGGAGGTATCAGGTTGGGGTTGGATCAAATGTTTTTTGTTGACAACGGGCGGGTGAGATGGATACTTTTCCAAGTGTCCAGTCGATTTTTGGGTTTCTGGATCGAAGCCAGGGCATTCCTAGAATGATTTGGTCTCAGCCTAGTTTTACAACCATGATGTCCAGGAGGTGATGGTCATCATTTAGCTGCAAAGTTATCCTCACTTTCTTGCGAATGGTTCCAGCAGAGTTTTTTGTCCCATCAACATTGTAAGCATTAAGAGGTCGGGGGAGACGTTTGGTGGAAGGGTGAAAGTTTGTGAGGAGTGAGGGGTCTATGAAGTTCCCTGTTGCTCCACAGTCGACGAGGGCGGTTGTTTTGACAATTTGTGCTCCATGTTCTAACATAACTGGGATTCTGATTACTTGAGCAGGTTGGCTAGATACAAGTACGGGAGCTAGGGTATGAGAAGCTGATGTCAATGCAACTTCTCAGTTCAAAAATCCTCATCGGAGGAAATGGTTTCTATCTTAGTGATATCCTCTCCTTGGGGTTCTTCATCGTCCTCATAGCATGCCTTGAGAACGGAGAGGACTTCTGCTGGATCCTTCCCTTTTTCTTTCAGGGTGCGGATGTAGGCGGCGAGGTTGGAGGTAGGAGGGGGTGTTTCTATCGCTCTGATCCAAGCTGGGTTGCGAGGGGGACGTGGGGGAGGGGTGGCGGTGGTGTTGGTGGGTTTACGGGGGTGATTTCTGGTGGAGCAGCCTTCTTTCTTACAAATGAAACATAGCCGGTTTTTCAAACATCGGGCTCGTTCCACCAGGAAGAGATTGAGTGTGTCGATGTCCATGGCATTGGGGTCTCTGGGGGGTTTAGCACTCCCTCCGGTGAAGGCTCTTATTCTCTTTCTCAACATATTTCTGGCATCGTACGTGTTATGGGCAGTTTGTGCTTTATCGATCCAATCCTTGAGAGTGGTAGGGCATGTCCCTTCAAGGAGTACTTTGTCAGCGAGGTGGGGTTTGATCTCCATGCCGATGTAATACATCAGGGTATTCTGATCAGTAATACCAGAGAGGGCGGCAGCAGCTTGGAAATCGGTGATAAACTCGTGGAATCCATCGGTTTGTTCTCCGTCAGTGTTGGTCTTAGCTTCCTGTTTGAGGGTCAGAAGCTTTTGGTGGGCTCGGGCCACTCGATTGTAGGGGAAGAACGTAGTGGTGAAGTCGGTGGCGAGTTTATCGAGTGTCTTCTCAGTCTGGGGAATGCTAGCATCGTCGAGTTTGTCGAACCATTTCTCTAAGAAGGTAGCCCCCCGACCGGTGCTCATCTTGTTGAGGGTGATCATGATCTTGGTTTTTTCATCATAGACTTGGTCGTTGATGGCAAAGTAGGCTTTCATTGACTTTATCCATCGAGGAGCGTCCTCGGATTTTCCAGAAAAGTCTGCAGGGAGTCCAGCATGGATCTCCTTTGGGGGGTTGGGGTTTGACATGATGGATCCACTTGGTGGGGGTGCTGGCAGTGGCAGTGGTGGGACCGGGAGTGGTTGACTGGCAGCAACAATGGTTCCTGACGGCACAGGGATGAGTTGTCCTGTGGGCATAGGAGGAGGCAAGGATCCTGACGGCGCAGAGGTTCCTGATGTACTTGGTGTGAAGACCGACATGTTAGTGGGGGAGCTGGGGGTTCAATGAGGTGGGGGGAATGGAGGTCCTCTGGTAGGGTGAGCTGAAGGCCCAGCGACTCTACGGGACGAGAGGGGGTCGGCTGAGGGACGGGCAGCGGCCCACTGTTTCCTTCTGCTTAGCGGTGGGGGGGAGGGTTCTCTAGAGGGGTGAGCGGAGAGATTCTCGCTGTCTGAGTCGATGTCTTTTTCTTCTTCAGAGCGTTGGCTCCAGATGGAGCGAATGGCTCGGTCAATAGTTTCTCCTATGATGGGGGTTTTCCTCCTTGAAGAAGGAGAAGGGGAGAAAGCTAGTTCTTTTGTTATGCTAATGTGCTAGCACTTAGCCGAAACTCAAACTGAGAGGACTACACAAGGGATGGCACCCTTGAGTCTTGAGTAGTTACTCAGTCGGTTCACCCAGAACAACTGGAGGCACAGAACTAACACTTGGATTGCGCAGAACTAGCTTGGAGTACAAAGGTAGGAAAACAGCCACGTATATAAGTCTACAACCATTGATGACTAAGAGGAAGGAAACATCGAGAAGGTTCGATGTATGAGTAAGAGGGACACATCACTACCGAAATAGAGATGTAGTGAGAGGAGAGAGAGTTCAACATAGGAAATCATAGAGAAGGCATAACAGCAAGGCAGAAAGAAAGAAATGAACATAGGATATCAGTGAACATGATAGGTATTATGATAAGGAAAGAAATAAAGCGGTAGACCTGCCTGCTAAGATATCGCAACACAAGCAACCACATACGCATGACTGTAACAATATCCTTTCACACTTTAGACCATATGTGTTACAATCCTCTTTTCCTTGTTATTGCCTCCTCTCTGCACTTACCTTCATACTTCTCTTCTTGAACTCTATCTTCTTCACCATACCTCTCTCTTGGTGGTGATGTGTTCCTCTTAGTCACATAGAATGTTCCTTCACCTTCTGCAGCTTAGTAATATAGAATGTTCTCCAATCTTCTTTCACTTGGTCATCACTTCTTGTTTCCTGTATATAAACCCCCCTTGATTTGCATGTAAAGACCTAAGCTAGTTCTACACAATACAAGCATCAGTTCTCTGCCTCCAGTTGTTCTGGGTAAACTGGCTGAGTGTCTATTCAAGATCCAAGGGTGCTGCTCCCTTGTGTAGTCACTTCAGTTCGAAGTTCTGGCTAAGTGCTGACACATTAGCATAACAATATGGGAGTATCATGGAAGCAAAGCAAGACAACAGTGCAGATAAGAAAAGGCAGTGTTGTGGTCATTTACAAGATGTTGATATCCAGGTATGTATACAGCTGTAATCTAGCAAGTAGGTAACTCACAGTACTGTAGTTTTTGTTGGACAGCATTCAGAAATGTCCTGACTTATATCTTGATGAGCTCCAAGAGATGCTGCAAACAATGACTGGTGTTTATGGTATATACATAAATTTTAGATCACATGTGTCATAGCAGAACAATCAGTTCAGAAGTGCCTTGAATATATTGCTTGGATTGGAATTTATTAACCTTAGCAACTTGTCTTTGTTGATAAGAGTTCAGTTGACCACTATACAACATACTGTGGTTGGGCATGGTCAATCAGAGGAACTAAAGCACAATGTAAGGCATTTTTTGTTCATGGATGCCAGTAAGCCATTACTTTACATCTGTATGTATGTATTTATGTCAAACATTGAAATGCTTTTTAAAGTCACTGTAAGATGAACAGCATGATGAATATTGGTTAGGAAAAGTTTGGATGGACAACCACCAAAGGATTTTTCCAGGTTTGGACACTCTTGAGAGCAAAGCCTAGACACAGTGATAAGGCCAATATGCAGTTGAGTGGCAATGGAGCATGCAGATTGATCAGCATCAAGCTGAATCAGCAAAGAGAGATCACATGATGGTTGAAATATGGAATCAAGAAGCATGAGAACATTTTAAAGCTTAGACATACTATTTACATGTGTATCCTTGTTTACATCATCAAACAATGTCAAATATATCATATTCTTATTATAATTATGGTATTTAAATGAAAAGTACATAAAGCATTCCAATGAAGTCTCTGTTTTCAAATGGCCATATCTCTACAGCCACCAAACCAAATCACATAACTTAAAGGCCAAATTGTAGCCAGGAATAGGTACCATATTTGGTCTCACCAAAGTGAAATGAAATTCTCACAGGTGTTTGCAAGGTGCTTCATGCTTTGTATTTATGTCAAACATTGGAATGCTTTTTGAAGTCACTGTATACTAGGTGCCAACTCAACCTGGCACAGTCACAACACCTGGCATTGAAAAGAACAAAGTAAGCTCTTACCTTGAGTGAACTATCATCATGTATGGCTAACTCAGGTGGACCTGATGTCAAGGGTTCTTCCTAGGAATGAGGCAGTCAGCAACTCCTTGGTTGCAAGCTAATAAATTCATACCAGAGTCGAGTCTGGTGTGTTGTTGTCCGAATTATGATGTTCCAAGGTACCGCCTTGGGCGACAACAGGATTGTCCGGTAAGGGAGAGGACGGATGGATTTGTGCTGGCGTGGGCGACGGGTGTCGAGAGGTATAGCTACTCTCGGCTAGCGAACAAGAAGGTGCAGAGGAGTGAAACTAAGTAAGAAGCTTACTTAGTTGTAGTGACGAGTGCTGTTGGTAAGAAATGGGTCTGAGGTTGCTATAGAGGTGGTAGGCTGGGGCTTGGGCCTATAGAGCAACTAGCAGGGCTGAGAACAACAGAAAGTGTTATTGTTCATTATTTAGAAGGGATTTATCTCCCTCCTTATATACTACAGGACTGTATGGTCCTGTTGTGGTCTCTACCCTAAAGTAGGTAAGTGTCCATGTTGCTATGTATAGGAACTGGACAAGGGTTCTACCATAAGTGGTAGAAGTTAGAATATCATAGAATGTGGAAGAACATTCTATGATGTGATAAGTAAGCTATGGATGATAACACAAATAGCATCCAGTAGCATAAAGCAATGCTTATCTATGATGTCATAGATGAGTAATCATCTAGACTATGATGTCATGATGATGTCATAGGTGAGTAAGCACCTAGACCATGATGTCATATCCTAGTCATAGACTTGTAAGAGTCTAGACTCTGACATCATATCCTGTAATGTGAATAGCGTAATCACAACAAGATATAAAAGGATAAGTCACGTGTACTCGCACGTGATGCGGTCTAGAA
>JBBPJY010000872.1:0-11946 GCA_038088975.1 Xerocomus cyaneibrunnescens
CATGTTCAGCAGCAACAACAGCAGCAGGTCCCTAAGCCTGGCCCTGACCATTGAGCAGCAAGAGGCCCAGCTCTGGGCCCAGCTCTGACAGCTGAAGCAATGGCAGGAGCAAGAGTGGGCAGCCAGGGTGTGACATGAGGCCAAAGAGCAAAAACATTGGAAGTGGGAGGAGCAAGCAAGGGCAGAGGTGAAGACTGAGCAGAGAGCAGAGGAGGCACATAGGCAGTGGGAGCAGGAGGCCAAGGGTAAGAGAAAGGTGTGCAACAAAGGTTGTGGCATGTGGCAATGACACTAACAACATGGCAGGTACAGGCCAGGGTGAGGCCCTCCAAGTCATAGAGGAGCAAGTGCACATGGGAGGCAACAGGGCAGAAGTGGAAGGAGCAGGAGGTGGAGCCCTGTGACCAGTGTGCAGTATGGGAGAAGGAGTGTGTGCCACCACCCTCAGGCATGAAGGGAACCATGTGCATAGAGTGTGCATGGGCACATGTGCCATACAAGCAGGATGACAAGGAGGGGACCCCACATGGAGGGAAGTGGAAGAAGAGGTGGGTGCACCCCATCATGGAGATCTTGAAAGCAGGGATGTCCTGATGGCTGGGGACAGCAGAGGGCAAGCAACTCCAGGTACTTTGCTGGATTGTGGAGGCAGTCAAGTGGATTACTGGCACCTTGCAAGAGAAGAGGAGGGAAAAGGAGGAGGGAAGAGAAGAGAGAGAAGTACAAACAGAGGGGAGAACAGTAGTAGCAATAGGGGTACAGGCAAAGGAGATGGAGGAGGAGGAAACAGAGATGGAGGAGACAGAGACAGAGACAGAGACAGAGGAAGACAAATTGGAGGACAGAGATGGAGAAATGGAGGAGTAGGTAGTAGTACATAGAGTTTCTGTTTTTTTTTTCATTGTTCTTTTGTCTTTGTTTTTTAATATAGAAGGAATGTTTTTGGAGATCAAGAAAGAGACAAGAGTGAACAAAGATCAGAAAGTCAACAGAGTAAGGAAATAAGGAGGAAATAAGGAGAGGAGTGACTGGAGATGACTCCCTACACAGCAGGTAGTGGTCTGGATTTCTTTGGGTACCTCTGGTGGAAGTCCAAGATAAGTTCCATCACATTTCCCAACTCCATGATGAGGAGCCAGGAGGTCTCTTTGTCAGTTCCCTCATAACCAAGCCAATGCACCAGGTACAGGAGTTGGCAGTGATGCCTTCTATGATTGATCTTGGAGTCAAGAATCTCTGCAATCTCGTACTCTGGCTCCCTGTCCACCTCAATTGGAGGAGGCAGAGGCTGGTCATGGTTTGGTATAGTATTTGGAGTAGAAGGTTCTAACTGGGTGATGTGAAAAATAGGGTGGACAGATCAAAGAGAATCAGGGAGATGTAACATAAATGAATGTGTACCTGGTTGGGCAATAATAGGGAAAGGTTTCAGATTGTTCTCCAAAAGCTTTTTAGAAGGTCTAGTAGAGCAGAGGTATTTTGCCCTCATGTATACCAGATCTCTGACTCAGAAGTCTGGAGCTGGGCTACACTTGGCATCAGCTGGGCCTTGATAGTGATGCTGTGCTGTAAGCATCTCTGATCAGAGGAACTCATGTAACTGTTCAAAGTCAGCCACATAAGTAAATGCTAAGGAGGAGGTTAGAGAATGATTGGAGTAAATGGAGAAGTTTGGGTGGTAGCCCTTGTTTGCAAAGAACAGTGATACTTCAGTAGTAGCACTTGGAGCATTGTTGTACATGAACTCCACCAAAGGCAGGAGATTGGACCAGTTATCCTGTTGATAATTATAGTAAATCCAAAGGTACTGCTCTAACATCTGGTTAGCATGTTCCATTTGTCTGTCACCTTCTGGATGATAACTGGAGGTGAAGTGAAGGTGCATATCTAGCACTTTACCTAAGGATCTGAAGAAGTGAGATACAAACTTGAAGCCCCTGTCAGAGGTGACATGGAAGGGAACTCCATGCTTGGAGAAGACATTGATCAAAAATAACTGAGCAAGGTCAGCAGAGGAAATGGTATCATGAGTGGGAATGAAGATGGCTTGTTTTGACAACCTGTCAATTACCACTAGGATAGCTGTGAAGCTTTCTGAAGCTGGAAGATGCTCTATGAATTCCATGGAGATGGAATTCCACGGCTTCTCCAGTATCAGAAGTTGTTTGAGGAGGCCATACAGGCAATGCCAAGGGGTTTTAGCACGAGCACGGGTTGTACAAGAACTAACATAATCTTTTATGAAGGTCTGGATGCCTGGCCAGGTATATTCTTGACAGATGAGTTCCAGAGTACAGTTCTGACCAAAGTGGCCCATGGTAGGGTGATCATGGAAAGTCTGGAGGATCTGGAGTCAGAGGTCACCCTGTTCCAGGATGTAGATACAGCTATCATGGAGGAGGAAACCTTTTGGAGAGGTGGTCTAGCAAGGGTTGTTGGTATGTAGAGCAGAAAGGAGAGGAGATGCAACAGGATTGTTAGAAAGGAAGGAGAGGATGTTGAAATGGAGTTGCTCAATGTCAAGGAGGAATGAGGCCTGGAGCACCAGAGCTGCAAGGTAGGTAGCTTGGATGGACACAGCAAGTTGGTCCTGTGTAAAAATGGGTCTGTTATTGTCAGGGTTAACATGAGCATAGTCCTTGTCCCATCTTTAGGGTAGATGTCCCAATGTCTAGTCAGTGCATTGGGTTTTGCTTCAAGCTTGCCTGGGTGATACTGTACTGCTAGATTGAATTGGCAAAGGTATTCCAACCAGCAGGCTTGCCAGCAGGTGAGCATTTTGGTAGAGGTGAAGTATTTGAGATTCTTGTGGTTCATGAAAATGGAGATCAGGGTTCCAGAGCCTTCAAGGTAGTGTCATCACTGATTAAAGGCTTCGAAAATGGCTAGGAGTTCCTTATTGTGAGTATCATAATTCAGTTCTGCATCATGGAGAGAACAAGAATAAAATGCTATGGGGCGTAAGTCATTATCTGGAGTAGAAATGGAAAGGATTCCTGCAATAGCATAATCAGAAGCATCAGTTCCAACAATCTTTGGAGTATCTGGAATCCAGTGAACTAGCACCGGAGTGGATGTGAAGGCAGCCTTGAGGCCCTGGAAGGCCTTCCAGCAGTCCTTGGAGAAGTTCCAAGGAGCACCTTTACAAGTAAGACAGGTTAGTGGAACAACAATATTAGCATAATTGTGAATGAAGCAACAGTAGAAATTGGTGAAACCAAGGAAGGACTGAATGTCCTTGACCTTCCTGGGCTCAGGCCAATCCACAATAGCTTTGATTTTGTCCTCAGCCATAGCAGGACCAGAGGGAGTGAGCATATATCCGAGATACTCAACAGAGTTGGAGTGCCACTTGCACTTCTCCAGCTTCAGATATAGCCTGTTAGCTTGGAGTTGTCAGAGTACCTCCTGGACATGCTTTGAGTGGGAGGCAAGGTCCTGGAAGTAAATCAGGATGTTGTCTAGGTAGACCACAATGGAGACATCTAGCATATCAGCAAAAATACTATTGATGAACCTCTGAAAGGCCACTGGAGCATTAGTAAGTCTGAAGGGAATAACCAACCATTCAAATGATCTGTAGCATGTCCAGAACATAGTTTTCCACTTGTTGCCTTTGGCAATGCAGACCAGGTGGTATGCATGCCAGAGATCAAGCTTAGTATAGACCTTCACTCCACTTGGAGCATCAAGGAGGTCAGCAGTGTGCAGAAGAGGATAGTGGTCTTTCTTGGTGATAGTGTTGAGACCACAGAAGTCAACACAGAGATGGAGGGATCTGTCCTTCTTTTTGACAAAGAGCATTGGAGTGGCATGGGGCGAGCTGGAGGCTTGAATAAAGCCAATGTTCAGGTGCTCATTGATGAAGTCATGGAGGGTTTGTTGTTTGGTAGGGGAGAGGAAGTAGAGCTTTCCAATTGGAGGAGAGGTGCCTTCCTCCAGTTCAATCTTGAGGTTGAAAGGGTGATGAGGTGGTAGGGTATCTGCCCTTTTTTTGCTAAAGATGTCTGTGAAATCATGATACTCTGGAGGAACTCCAGCAAGATCTATGGATTCCTTGGAGGTATTGGAGATGGAGGCAGAGCATGCCTTGGTGTTCTCAGGATTCTGAAGTTTCATGGAAAATTAGACTCAGTCTTCCATCTTGCATGCTTGTGCAAATACAGCACCATTGATGAAAGAGATGGAAGGGCAATGGAGTTCAGGAGTAGCAGGCAATTCCAGAGGGCACTCCAGGGTTGGAGGAGAGTCAGAAGGAGTAACAGGAGTGGGGGAAGGCCCCAGAGGCACGGAGGATGATGTCGGGCTTGGCATTCTGTCTGCAGGAGTCTGGAATGAGATGCTGCTCATGAACCAGTCAATCAACAGATTGTAGCAGATGAGCCAGCTGTGTTCCAAAACTAGTGAGCATGAGGAATCCAAGGAGGTGACAAAAAATGTCTTGGAGGTGGTCTCACCTGATGAGAAGGAGATGGTCAGTTCTACAGAGGAGGTAATGGAGGATGAAGAGGAGCCATCAAAGAGATGGAGTGAAATTGGAGGTACAGAGTTTGTAGGTATTTTGTATTTGTTAGTGAAAGAGGAGTCAATGAAACAGTGAGTAGAACCAGATTCAAAAAGATCAGGAATGGAGAACAGACAGAGAGCAGGAATAGAAACAATAGGTCAAAGAGAGTTTAGATTAGAAAAAGCGGATGTGTTGAGATGAAGCTCCTTGAGAGCATGGTCAGGTTCAATGCAACTCCCAGCCTGTGTGGAGACAGAGGAGTCACTCTCTATTTTTTCGCCTTGGAGGAGGCAGAGCCAGTGGCTGTCACTGCAGGAGTAGCAGCAGCAGAGCAGGCCTTCACAGCTCTAGAGGTGGATTTCTGGTAGTCCTTAGCAGAGTGACCTAGCAATCTACAGAAAAGAAAAAGGTTATTCTTAATTTGGTGCTGGTGCTCCTCCAGAAGGAGTTTGCCATCCTTGCCAAGTTTAGAAGAAATAGATAGGTCCTTAGGAGGCCTGTTACCTTTGTTGTCCTTTCTGGAGATACCAGAGTTTGGAGAACTGTTGCTAATGCCTTTGGACTTGTTGTCCTTTGGCTTAGCAGATGTTGATGGAGTGAATTAATTTGAGGGTTTGGAGCTTCTGGAGTTGGAATCAGAGGCCTTGTTTGCATGAGAGATCTCTTCCTTGTGCTCCCAGTGTTGCTGATTGATCTGCTGGGTAAGGGCTCAGAGATCGTGGATGTTGTCAGGCTTACCCTGGTGTGACAACTCATTCTTGATTTGGGCTGGGAGGCTGTCAGACCTCCAGTCCACCTCTGTCACTGACCCCTTCCACCCTAGTACCACTGTCCATCTCCAACCAGACTTGGCATGGAGATCCTGGAGCTTCAATAGAACAACTCCATAATTTGACAAGCAGCAACAACTCAAATACTCTGCCTGCCATGATCAATGCTGTGTCACAAGAGCAGTCCCTTCAGGTTTCAAAAATCTCTAAACATGGCAAACCTGTGACAATCCTCAGGAAGGGGATTTGCTCCAAGGCTACCAAAAAGGCCATTAAGTATGTCATTTTTGACAACTCTTCTAATGAGGGAGAAGCTGCTGACAACCTTCCAGATGGCAGTCTGTTGGCTGTAACTCAGGAAAACCATGATGAAATTGGCCCATCTAGTAAGCACAAGGCTGATCAGGAGCTGACAGACCCTCATCCTGCAAAAAAATATACCCCCATGCCTGATGATGAGTGTATTGATCATGCAAAGGGTAAGGGCCATGCTCTCAAAAAGGGTGCTTTATTCTTATTGGACACTGATGACAAATCAAGGATTACTGCCACAGGTATTGTGTTTCTTCAAATATTTGATCTAATGCATTAAATATATTTGCAGCTTCCAATTGGTTGTTTACACAGGATGATAACAGGTTCCATGCTACTGGAACTCAAGATGCCCATGCGCCAGTCACCCCTCCTGCCCAGGCCATACAAGGTGCCTTGGACATGCTTGTACTGTTGTCACCATCTTCCAAGAGAGATGCACAATTGCAATTATTGGACAAGACTGCTGAGCTTTCCCCTACCCCACCTTGGCTGCTCAGTCTTCTGCCTCAAGTGTAGAGGCTCAATGTCCCATTCTGCCACCAGAACCACATGCTGCATCTTTGCTGCCAGGACTCTTTACTCAGCCTCCCTTGCCAGGTCTCCTTACTTCTTTGTCCATGCCCATGCTGCCCAGTATGCCCATGCCCCTGGCCTTGCCTGCACCTCCTGCTCTACTCATAGCTCCCACTTTGCCCATGCCTCCTGCTGACTGGGCCCCTAACTCTGACCCCAACTCTGCCTGCATCCTCTGCTCTGCCTGCACCCCCTGCTCTGCCTGCACCCCCTGCTTTACCTGCACCTCATCTGCCCCTGAAGCCACTGGTGCTGTACCATGGGTACATTGGAGGGGAACAGGTAGAACACCTCTACCAGCAACAAGTTGGGGGTGGGCATCCTTATTGAGCACAGCATGCATATCATCTCATACCAGGATATCACAACCTGCAGATGGGCATATATCCTGAGCATCTCTATCATGATCCCTGGCAGATTTACAATGGTCCTCCTCACCACCCAGCTTATGTTGAGGGCATATACCAGAAGCAGCTTTATGCTGTTGCAGTTCCTGGCCCCTCTTGAACACATTATAGCATATCCCTTACACCATTGCTCACAGACCAGAACATGTAGTTATCACTCTCATTTTTTGCTTGAAATGAAATTGGTTTACTATATTGTGAACAAAGTGCGACTACAGTGACTAGTACAACTTGTAAGGCTTGGTGAGATGGACAGGTAGCAGTGACAGCAAGTGAAGCTGAACAAATAACACAAATGGACTGTAAGAAAGAAGAAAGAAGAGCAGCAATAGCAGGTAGAGTGGAACAAACGACACAATAGACCAACAAAAATACTCAGCGGGATGGGCGGTGTGTTGAATTAGCAAGTGACGAGTGGCAGGAGCAACGAGCTCGCTGAGCATGAATACGACAACGAATGTCGGTCGTGCACCCTAGAAAACCTGACGGAAAAGCCGCTCAAAAAGCAAGCCGAGTCAAAGGTGGTCAACGCCGATGGAAATGTCGAAGAGACGGGCGAGAAGGGCGAAAGGGCTGACGGCGCGAATGAACAAAGAACTGAGGCCAACGAAGCCGCCAGCACAGGTCCCGTCACAGCGGACAGCCGAGACGACCGTGACAACGCCGAAGTTGCACACACGAGCGCAACACCCGAGGTACCCCGCGAGGACGAGACCGCCGATGGTCGAGCGGTCGAGTCGGACACCTACATGAAATGTCAGAGCACGTAAGGAGAGGTCGGAAGAGCGCAATGGAATGCGCAGGCAGTTGGGAGGGTGGTGAGGACGTGTCATTCCCTGCCGATCGAAAAGGAGAGAGTAGCCGCACCCAAGCACGGGCGACCAGTGGCGCAACCTACAAAAGAGGATCAGCACAGCGTATCAGACGACGGAGACGCACCAAGAGACCCCCACAAACCATCTGCACCACCAGACAAGCCAGTGCGACGATGAGTTAAACCCCAGAGTGCTGAGCTCGAGGGGGAGCTAACTGGGCATCCGAGCCTCAATGCCAGACTTGCCGAGTGCGACGCGCACGTAATGGCGCCATCTAGCCATCCGATGACACGAGGGAGCGACCCAATGACCTACAGAACACATTGGAATGTCAGTGTGAAAGGTCAAAGCGATTTGACATACCTCCAAGCACTGAGCTTGAGAGAGAGAGAAGGTTAGGTACAAGCTGCAATGCCACACGTACCGGAGTCGAAGCGGTCGAAGTACCTGTGAAACGCGTCAGAACATGAGCGCAAACTCCTAGAACAAAAGGCACAGAAGCACTCACCCGGACAGGCCCCAGACAAGCGCTGCGAGACCCACGCTGAAGCGCACACGTTTGGAGCATCCAGACGCGATGATGACACCAAGGACAGACTGAAGAAAGCGCTGAATGCGCCAGATCGCGCTGCAGAATGGTCACAGCACAGGGAGGAGGTATGCTAACCTCAGAGGGCTACAAGCCTACCGGACAAGCCAGGCGGCGAGGCGGCTGCACCAGGCAACTCCCGCAGCGTCAGGAAACGTCCCACCAGCATCAGGAACGAGCGCGTCGACAACGCGCAAAGTCGAGCCACAGACCCAAGAGTCCAGGAGGGTGAGGTTGACGAGGTTGACGAGCCAGGAGGCAGCGAGTGCATTCTAAGGCGCGAAAATGATGGAGATGAAAGCAGAAAGGAGAGTGGACAACGGCGGATGTAGCTGGCAGCCGGTCATGTCAGCACGGATGGCACAAGCGCACACCGAAGAACATACCCAGACTATCCAAGCCAGCCCCATACCATCCCAGACGACCTATCAAACGACGGCGCTACCCCACTGAAGGCCAAACCGAAAAGGACTTGGTAGGCTGGGATTGACAGGCGGCAGGTAATGAAAGTGAGTAGAGCTAGACAGACAATGCAAATATGCCAAAAAGATATTGCAGGCTGGGAGGGGGGGCAGGGCAAGTGATGAGGGCAAATGGAGCCAGACAAATAATGTGAACAGCAGCCTGAGCATTGAATGGTGATGGCATATAGATAGTAAGAGACTTGATGGCAGTGGCCAGCAACAGCAATTAGGAACTGAAAAACAGAATGACAGTGTGGTTAGAATGGTCAGAATGGACAGCCTTCAGGAATGTACAGTATGTTTGCAAAGGACAGATGAGGTCCAAATGAACTCTGAAGCCACTTGCATGGCATGGCAGAGCCCTGCAAGAGCCTCTTCCAGGGGTTGCAGTATATCTGGGGAGACTCTTGTTGAATGTGCACATTACAGTAGCACTTCACCTCTATAATAGGTAGCTTACATAAGCTCATACCATTATACAAGACAAACTCAAGTACTGAGTTTGAATATACTTGTGAATCAGAACCACAACATGTGACTAGCAACCTCAACAATACCACAAGTAAGTGTGTATTAGATAAGCATTCCACTCTGTTTCAACAGGTTATGAGCCCCAATGATGCATGCATTGTGCACTGAAAAGCAGCACACACAGTTGCTCATTGTAAGCTGTGACTACCAGATGCCTTAGCAAATGGTGTGCAGCAATGCACCTGGAAGCTGATTGTGCAAAGGGTGTCACCACTAGCCTGCACCTACTGGTGTCAGATTGTTGTTGTAGCATCCTGCATAACTTGACTGACATCAGGAGTATGAAGAGACAATGACAGTACATTTCACCTTTGCTTGCAAACATGCTGACACTTTGTGTAGAAATGTCTACTGCTCCCAAAGATTTCAAGGTCCCCACATTCAACAGCACCAACTGGTGCTCTTGGTAGCCCCTTATAGAGGCCTACATCAAGGCCACAGGTGCTGCATGGGTCCTCAACCTTGCTTCATTCCCCCTCTCTCCCCAGCACCACCTCCAAACTGGAAGAGATCAACTTCTGAGTCTCCTGGAAAAAGGCCAACAATCACCTTGTGGTAACTGAATCCCTTTATCACTGCTTTGCTGAGGATGACACCAAGGCCCTCATCACTGCACTCAAAAAGGATTTTGATGTTGCATCCATTTCAGGTGCATACTCACTCTTTTGAGAGCTCTTAGATGTTCAGATTCCCTCCTTTTCCCATCCAGCCCCTGCCCTGAACAAGGCTGAAAACTGTTTCACCTGGCTGAAAGATGCCAGTTATTCTTTCCCTGATAAGATCCAGGTGATGATAGTGCTTGCCAAGCTCCCACCCACCATGGAGATGGTGGCCCACATGCTTATGCAGCAAAAGAACATGGCCAGTAAGGCCAAAGATTCAAATGTTGCTAAGATTCATACCACCACCATCCTCATATGGGAGCAGTGCTCCCTTTCCAAAGGCAAGCAGCCTGCTCAGCAGGCAAACAAGATTTTCACTGTTATGGTGAAGGGCACTGAGCCCACTTTTCAATAGCAGCAGAAATCTGGGGGTTCCTCCAATAAAAAGGAGGATAAACCCAAGAAAAAATTGTGCCAAGGAAAGGGCAAAGGTAAGGCCCAAGCCAACATGGCAGTTGAAGTCACCTCCATCACCATTGCCTCCCCACAGATAGTCCACACCTCTGGACCTTTCTCCTTTCCCAACCCTTGCCTTGCTGTGCACCAAAGTGCACAACTCTACCAGGGTTTTTACAGTCCACCAGTGGATTTTAGGATCCAACAAGCTTTCACCCTTGCTGAATGTCTTGGAATTCAATCCTCTACAGAGTGCATTCACTCTATTGACACAGCTGTGACTGCCAGCACTTTTTTGACACAAACTGTCAATCCACTCCCTCTCCCCTCCTCCTCTACACTCTGGAAAACACAACTTGAAGAGTTGGCTATCACCATCATGCTCATGGACTTCATGGTGCAGAAACCTGATTCAGAGGAAGACAAGCAGCTGGCTCAAAAACACAAGAGGACCTGTTGCTCCAAGAAGAGGGAGATTACACCAGCTTCTGCCATCTCTTGTGACATTGACAATATCATTGACATCTATGGCAGCAATCTGAATGCTGAACTTGCTGATGCTGCATGCTTGGGGAAGCCAGGGCCCATCTTACCTGACAATGATTTCACAATGTCATATGTACCCTCCTGCACATCTACATGGTCTGAGGCTGACAACACTTCACTTGAACTTCTAGTTTGTGATTTGCTGCCCTTGTGTAATATCATAAATGTACATACTGCACTTCCTGTAGTTGCACATAATATATCTTGTGCTACACAACAAAATGAGTGTGCATGTAAGGCAGCTGGCAAGAAGGGCTGAAAAGCCTGACAACAGCACAAGCAAGGCAAAGGGGGTCCATGTAAATGTGGACATTCTAAGGATAATAACATTTGGATCTGAGACTCTGGTGCATCTATGCACTACACTCCTTTCATGGAGGACTTTGTCAAATATACCAAGCTGAAAGGTGATGAACACATCCCAGTGTTCACCACAGCTCATATAATATATGTCAAAGCACTTGGACAAGTACTTGTGTGCTGGGAAAACACTGACAAAGAAGTCAGAATCCTATTGCTGCATGATGTCAGATATATACCAAACTCTGGTGTATGCCTTGTCTCAATGAGCAAATTGCTTCAGAATAGTGCACATGTAGAAGGAACAGGCTCAAAGCTTAATATGCTATTTGGAGATGGCACTTTGCTTACCTGTTTTGAGGCTGGATGCATATCCTTTACATTATATACACTCTAAGGCCTACCCCTCCACAATCATAAAAGCACCATTACATGTTATATCACTTTTGACATTATATATAAGAGGTTTGGCCATCCCTCTAGAGATGTACTATGTCAGGCTAAGAAGCATACCAAAGGCTTTCCTGACATATTGGTCCCATCTAAAGACCCAGTATGCCCTGGATGTATTAAAGGCAAATTACCTAATAGGAGTTTCCATCCTACTGAGTGCCACACTAAACACACATTCAAACTTATCCACTTGGACCTGAAATCCTTCCTGAAGGAGTCTTATTGACACCATCAATATATTATTACTTTCCTCAATGATTACTTGTCATTTGCATGGACTGTAGCTATCAAACAAAAAAATAATGCCTTGAGTGCAACTTGGCACTTCTTAAAGCTCATCTTAATGCAATTTGAGGCAAAAGTACAAGGATGAATGTCCAATGCCAGGGGAGAATACAAATCCCAAGCTTTTGATACAATGCTCAAGAAGCAGGTGATTGTGATTTATCAATCTGCACCCCACACACCTATGCAAAATGGAAGAGCTGAAAGGCTCATGAGAACCCTCTTAGATAAGTCAAAGTCAATGTGGCATGATGCTTGCACCCCTGATAGTTGGTGGGAACTTTCCTTTGCCCATGCAACCCATGTGTACAATCACACACCAATGGCTTGACT
>JBBPJY010000874.1:0-11937 GCA_038088975.1 Xerocomus cyaneibrunnescens
TGTGGTGCACCCTTGCAAGGGATTTAGTGTCCTGAATTTGTAGATGGAGGGTCAGAGGTCGGAGAGTGGTTAGAGTAGTCACGCAGTGACTTGAGGTCAAATGAAGAGAACATCAAGTTAAGTTGATATTCGAACTGAAGGAGTACATAGCAGAATCTATGGAGTTTATATACGGAGGGGAAATTGGATGACTAAGTCTGGGGTTGGAAAGAACTATGTACCAGAATGTCAGAAGCTGAGTAATACCGGAGCACAGCCTTGGAGCTGTGCTGATTGGTAATGGAGTCCTGAGTAGGCAGAGAATGGAACATAGTAGATGAGTAATAGAGTTGGAAACAAAAAGTGTCATAATAGTTTATGGAGGCTGTGGTGGAGTTGGTCTGGAAGGACCAGAGATGGACTTGTAAGTCTGGGATATGACAGGAGTTGGCAGTGATGCTTGATTTTAAAGTCAAGGATCTCCACGATCTCATACTCTGGCTTTCCATCCACCTTGATTGGAGGAGATGGAGGCTGGTCATGGTTTGCTATAGTATTTGGAGTAGAAGGGTCTAACTGGGAGACATGAAAAATAGGGTAAACAAATTGGAGAGAATCAAGGAAATGTAATATAAATGAATGTGTACCTGGTTAGGCAATAATAGGAAAAGGTCCCAGATTTTTCTCCAAAAGTTTTTTAGAAGGTCTAGTAAAGCAGAAGTATTTTGCCCTCATGTATACCAGATCTTCAACTTGGAAGTCTGGAGCTGGGCTATGCTTGGCATTGGCTGGGCCTTGATAGCAATGTTGTGCTGCAAGCATCTCCAATTGGAGGAACTTGTGTAACTGTTCAAGGTCAGCGACATAAGTGAATGCTGAGGAGAAGGTTAGAGAATGATCACAGTAAACAGAGAAGTTTGGGTGGCAACCCTTGTTTGCAACGAACAGTGATACTCCAGTAATAGCACTCAGAGCATTGTTGTATGCAAACTTCACCAGAGGCAGGAGATCAGACCAGTTGTTCTGTTGATAATGACAGTAAACCTGAAGGTACTGCTCTAGCATCTGGTTAGCACATTCCATTTGTTTATCACCTTCCAGATGATAACCAGAGGTGAAGTGGAGGTGCATATCTAGCGCTTTACCTAGGAATCTGAAGAAGTGAGATACAAACTCAGAGCCCCTGTTGGAGGTGATATGGGAGGGAACTTTGTGCTTGGAGAAGACATTGATGAGGAATAGCTGTGCAAGGTCAGCAGAGGAAACAGTGTCATGGATAGGGATGAAAATGGCTTGTTTTGATAACCTGTCAATTATCACTAGAATAGCAGTGAAGCCTGCTAAAGCTGGAAGATGTTCTATGAAATCCATGGAGATGGAGTTCCATGGCTTCTCTAGGATAGGAAGCTGTTTCAGGAGGCTATACAGGTGATGCCTAGGGGTTTTAGCACAAGCACAGGCTGTACAAGAGCTAACATTGTCTTTTATGAAGGTTTGAAATGCCCAGCCAGGTATACTCTTGATGAATAAGTTTCAGAGTATGGTTCTGACCAAAGTGACCCATGGTAGAGTGATCATGGAAAGTCTGGAGGATCCAGAGTTGGAGGTCACCCTCTTCCAGGATATAGATGTGGCTATCATGGAGGAGAAAACCTTCTGGAGAGATGGTCCAGCAAGGGCCATTGGTAGGTAGAGCAGAAAGGAGAGGAGATGCAACAGGATCATTGAGAAGAGAGGAGAGGATGTCAGAACAGAGTTTCTTAAAGTCAAGGAGAAATGAGGCCTGGAGGACTGGAGCAGTGAGATAGGTAGCTTAGAGGGACACAGTGAGTTGGTCCTGTATAAAAATGGGTCTGTTATTGTCAGGGTTAACATGAGCATAGCCCTTGTCCCCTTCTTTAGGATAGATGTTCCAACATCTAGTCAGTGCATTGGATTTCACTCTGAGCTTGCCCAGGCGATACTGTACTGCTAGATTGAATTGGCAGAGGTATTCTGACCAGCGGGCTTGCTGGCAGGTGAGCACTTTGATAGAGATGAAGTATTCAAGATTCTTGTGGTTTGTGAAAACAGAGATTGGAGTTCCAGAGCCTTCAAGGTAATGTTACCACTGATTAAAGGCTTTGAAAATGGCTAGGAGTTCCTTATTGTGAGTATCATAATTTAGTTCTGCATTACAAAGAGAACAAGAATAAAATGCTATAGGGTGTAAGTTATTATCTGGAGTAGAAATGGAAAGGATTTCTGTGATAGCATAATCAGAAGCATCAGTTTCAACAATCATTGGAGTATTCAGAAACCAGTGAACTAGCACTGGAGCAGATGTGAAGGCAGCCTTAAGGCCCTGGAAGGCCTTCCAGCAGTCCTCATAGAAGTTCCAAGGAGCACCTTTACAAGTAAGATGGGTTAGTGGAACAACAATATTAGCATAATTGTGAATGAAGTAACAATAGAAATTGGCAAACCTGAGGAAGGACTGAATGTCCTTGACCTTTCTGGGCTCAGGCCAATCCACAATAGCTTTGATTTTATCCTCAGCCATAGCAAGACTAGAGGGAGTGAACATATATCTGAGGTACTCAACAGAGTCAGAGTGCCACTCACATTTCTCCAGCTTTAGATATAATCCATTAGCACAGAGTCATCAAAGTACCTCCTGGACATGCTTTCAGTGGGAGGCAAGGTCTTGGGAGTAGATCAAAATGTCATCTAGGTAGACCACAATGGAGACATCTAGCATATCAGCAAAAATACTATTGATGAACCTTTGAAAGGCCATTGGAGCATTAGTAAGTCTGAAGGGTAACCACCATTCAAATGATCCATAGCAGGTCTGGAACATAGTTTTCCACTCATCACCTTCAGCAATATGGACCAGGTGGTATACATGCCAGAGATCAAGCTTAGTGTAGACCTTCACTCTGCTCAGAGCATCAAGAAGGTCAGCAGTGCATGGAAGAGGGTAATGATCTTTCTTGGTGATAGCATTGAGGCCACAGAAGTTGACACAGAGACAGAGGAATCTGTCCTTCTTTTTGAAGAAGAGCATTGAAGCAGCATGGGGCAAGCTGGAGGCTCAGATAAAACTGATGTTCAGGTGCTCATTGATGAAGTCACAGAGAGTTTGTTGTTTGGTAGGGGAGAGAAAGTAAAGCTTTTCAATAGAAGGAGAGGTGCCTTCCTTCAGTTCAATCTTGAGGTCAAAAGGGAAATGAGGTGGTAGGGTATCTGCCTTCTTTTTGCTAAAGATGTCTGCAAAATCATGATACTCCAGAGGAACTCTGGAGAGATCTATGGGTTCCTCAGAGATATTGGAGACAGAGGCAGACTGTGCCTTGGTGTTCTCAGAATTCTGGAGTTTCATGGCAAATTGAACTGAGCCTTTCATCTTGCATGCTTGTGCAAATGCAGCAGCATTGATGAAAGAAATGGAAGGACATTGGAGTCCTGGAGTGATAGGTGATTCCAGAGGGCACTCTGGAGTTGGAGGAGAGTTAGAAGGAGTAATAGGAGGAGTGGGCAGAGGCCCTGGAGGCATGGAGGATGATGTCAGGCTTGGCATTCCATCTGCAGGAGTCTGGGACGAGATGCTGCTCATGATCCAGTCAATTGACAGATTGTAGCAGGTGAGCCAGCTGTGTTCCAAAACTAGTGAGCATGAGGAATTCAAGGAGGTGACAAAAAATGTCTTGGAGGTGGTCTCGCCTGACAAAAAGGGGATGGTCAGTTCTACAGAGGAGGTAATGGAGGATGAAGAGGAGCTGTTGAAGAGATGAAGTAAAATCAGAAATATAGAGTTTATAGGTATTTTGTATTTGTTAGCAAAAGAGGAGTCAATAAAACAGTGAGTAAAACCAGAGTCAATAAGAACAGGAATGGAGAACAGGAAGAGATCAGGAATAGAAACAAAAGGTTGAACAGAGTTTGGATTAGAAAGAGCAGATGTGTTGAGACAAAGCTCCTTGAGAGCATGGTCAGGTTCAATGCAACTCTCAGCCTGTGCAGAGACAGAGAAGTTGCTCTCTATTTTTTTGCCTTGGAGGAGGTGGAGCTGGAGGCTGTCACTGTCAGAGTAGCAGCAGCAGAGTGGGCCTTTGCAGCTCTAGAGGTGGATTTCTGGCAGTCCTTAGTGAAGTGACCCAGCAATCCACAGAAAAGACAAAGGTTATTTTTAATTCAGCACTGGCACTCCTCCAGGAGGAGTTTGCCATCCTTGCCAAGCTTAGAAGAAATAGATGGGTTCTTAGGAGGCCCATTACCTTTGTTGTCCTTTCTGGAGAAACTGGAGTTTGGAGAACTGTTGCTATTGCCTTTGGATTTGTTATCCTTGGGCTTAGCAGATGTCAAAGGAGCAGATGAGTTTGAGGGTTTGGAGCTTCCAGAGTTGGAACCAGAGGCCTTGTTTGCATGAGTGATCTCTTCCTTGTGCTCCCAGTGTCGATGATTGATCTGCTAGGCAAGGGCTCAGAAATCATGGATGTTGTCAGGCTTACCCTAGCATGAAAACTTGTCCTTGATTCAGTCTGGAAGGCCATTGTAGAAACTCTGATGGAGAGCACTGAGGCCCCAGCCTTGGACCTGAGATGCATGGTGGTTCCATTTGACAATATACCTAGAAATTTGCTGTGAGTCTTACATTTGCAGTTGCTCAAGTTGAGCTTCTGTGTCAGCTACAAGATCATAAGGCCTGAAATTGGATTGTAATTCAAATAAGAAGGTTTTTCAACTGTCCATCCATAGTGGACGATCCTCCAAAGGTTTATCTTCAAGGAGGTCTAGCTCAAAATACTCTAGGGCTATGCCCTTAAGATAAGATTGGGCAAATGTTACCTTAATCTGGTCCATCTTGAAGGACTTTGGATTTGCTTGGAAATTGAGTTTGCATTGGACTACAAATGGACAGAGTTTCTTAGAGTCAAACCCATCAAATGGATCAAGTTCTCAGACTTTGGTTTTCCAGGTTTTTGAGCTCTTCTTGCTTCACAATGCCTGCCTGGTTATGTCTCAGATTGCCCCAGCTAGCTGGGTGAATGGTTCAAATGCAAGCAGAACATTGTTTGGCTGGTTGAAGAAGTTATTGTGACTGAAGAATTTCTTGTCAGGGTCAGGGTTGGAGCTGGAAGACAAATCTCTGTCATCTCCAGGATCCCATGGAGGGAGGTCATTGTCATCCTCAGATAGCTCCCTAAAGTGGGGTTCATCCAGGGACTCTGGGCTACCTGGTAGGAGAGTTAGTGGAGAGAGAATGCTCTAGTGAGAGTGGTATCCTGAGGCAGAGTTGCCAGGCCTGGCAAACAGGCTGATGAACTCACCCAGAATGGTGTGGGAACTACTGAAGGTGTTCCACAAGGCACTATTGTGAAGGGTAAATGATCAGGAAGTCATAAAGACAAACCTATACAAGCTTGAGTATAAATATAGTGTCAAATCAATGGATTGTCTATTGAATCTCCAAGATCTCCATGCCAACTCCAGTTGGAAAAGGATGGCAAGTACTGAGGTGAGAGGAGTTAGTGATGGGAGTGGATTGGAGGTCTGACAGGGGAAGTGGAAAGGGAGAACTTAGTGAGGATGTTGGCATAAGACTTATGGGTCACACCCTTGTATAGGTCTGGATCCTTATATTTCGGAGATTGGACTAGGAGGATGAGGATAGGGACAGGAGGGAAGAAAGGATGATGAGAAGGAGGGAATTTAGTTGATATTCATACTGAGAAATAGTACAGGAAGTATGAAGGTTTATATACAGAGAATGTAAGGTGAAACATGATAGGCAAGGAGATGAAACATGTAAGTGTCAAAGGAAAAGAGCACATGGCATGATCAGAAAGCAGGGAAATGTATGAAAGTGATACAATGGCAACTGACTTTGCATGGCACCTATCAAACATGAGGGATGACAAGTTCTGACATGCCTGGAACAAGATGGGGTTGCTCCAATGACAAGTAATGGAACTCCAAGATGTGGGGTGGAGGAGCAGATGAGGATACAGATGTAGTGAGGGCAGAGATGGCTGGAGATGGTTTGGAGGGGGTGACATAGAAGTCAGAGAATGGATATAACATGTACCACTGGTGTGGCTAGCTCCTAAAATGGGTTCCTGGCAGGGAGAATAATGTTCCAGGCTTGCTAAAGTGGTTCCAGGCTTCCATGTGCAATGCAGACAGTGAGGATTGTGAGACAAAGCTTTGGAAATAGGGAAAACAAATCCAAACAGTACTCCAATGATGGTATGGTTCTCTGGTGGTCAACTAGGTACATGCCTATATGATAAGCAAACATATTCTAAAACCTCCACACAGTGACAAACAACCACAAATAGGTCATCCAGTCCAAAAATAGGCTAATCTGGACCCTAATGCACTCACCCAGATCCAAAATAATGCATTTTACACTCAAATCCACTCATCTGCATCCGAAAGCAGGTCAATCTGCACTGGAAACATACCACAAGACACCACTGCATGATTGGATAAGTGTTGGATGCATGTCTGGCTGATGTAGTGAATGATCTGCTCAATAGCAGATGGATTCTGCATGTACCAGAAGTCAATCTGCACAGAAAGCAGGTTGGAAAGTGCACTAGAATGGTCAGAACACAGTAGACCAGTCACAGAAACCTTGGATTGGGTGCAGGAGCAGTGGACTAGGTGCAGGATTACCTTGAGAGTGGTGGATGATTATCAAAATACCTCTAAGGATGTCAGGGATCCTAAAAACATGGATTTCACGTGTAGGAAACTACCAGTCTCAACATCAGGTTCTTGGACTTTGGTTTTCCTGGTTTCAGAGCTCTTCTTGCTTGACAACACCTGCCTGGTCATGTCCTGGATCACCCCAGCTAGCTGGGTAAATGGTTCAAATGCAAGTGGGACATTGTTTCGCTGATTGAAGTCATCATGACCAAAGGGGTTGTCATTAGGGTTAAAGTCTTGCTTGTCAGAGCTGGAAGATGGATCTCCATCATCTCTGAAATCTCATGATGAAGGGCCACTGGGTCAGTTGCCCCCATGCTTGTCATCACCCTTAGGTAGCTCCCTAAAGTGGGGTCCAACCAGGGACTCTAAGCAGTCCAGTAGGGGGGTCAATGGAGAGAGGGTGCCCCAACAAGGGTGATATCCTGAGGCAAAGTTGTCAGGCCTGGCAGACAGGCTAACAAACTCACCCAGAATTATGCAGAAACTACCAAAGGTGTTCCACAAGGCACTATCATGAAGGGTAAATGATTAGGAAGTCATAAGGACAAACCTATACAAGCTTGAGTATGAATATACTGTCAAATTAACAGGTTGACTATTGAATCTCCAGGATCTCCATCTCAACTCCAGTTGGAGGAGGATGGCAAGTACTAAGGTGGAAGGGGTTAGTGACAGGGATGGACTGGAGGTCTGACAGAGGAGGTGGAAAGGGAGAACTTTGTGAGGACATCAGCATAGGACTTATGTGTCATACCCTTGTATAGGTCCAGGTCCTCATATTTCAGAGATCAGACTAGGATGATGGAGATAGGAACAGGAGGAAAGGAGGAATGATGAGGAGGGGGGAATTTACTCAATATTCATACTGAGGAATAGTACAGGACATATGGGGGTTTATATACAGAGAATATAAGGTGAAACATGGTAGGCAAGAAAATAAAACATATAAGTGTCAAAGAGAAAGAAGCACATGGTGCAATCAGAAAGCAGTGTAACATATGAAAGTTATACAATAGCAACTAACTCTGCATGGCACCTGTCAAACACAAGGGATGACAAGTCCTGACATGCCTGGAATGAGATAGGGGTGCTTCGATGACAAGTGATGGAACTCTGAGCCATGGGGTGGAGAAGCAGATGAGGATATGGATGTAGTGAGGGCAGAGATGGCCAGAGACAGTTCGGAGGGGGTGACATAGGGGTTAGAGGATGGATATAACAAATCTACAGAGTTTATATATGGAGGAGGATTGGATGACTAAGTCCAGAGTTGGAATGAAGTAAGTACTGGAGTAGTCAGCAGATAAGTAATACAGAGTATCAGGATATGAGTAATCTTAGAGTATTAGAAAGTAAGGGATACCAGAGTATTGCCTCAGAGCTGTGCTCCTAGGCAAGCACAGGCATTAGAGTCTGAGTAATCAATAAATGAAACATAAGGAAATGAGTAACAGAGATCAAATGGAAGAGGAGTCATGAAATGTTACTCATGTGGATGTTTGGAGAAAGTAACTACATAGGAATATGGAAAACAGATTGGAGTTGTGTCAGAGTGGGACCAGAGATGGTTGGAGTTAGCCTTAGAATGGTCAGAGTTGGACTTGGAAGTCTGAAATATGACACCATCCCAATGTTTGTAGCATTGTGATTGTTTAGCAAATAACTAGAGTACCTTTGATGCTGGACTCAAGAATCCAAGTATCATTTTAAAGCCCTTTTTCAGGGTTTTTCAACAATATATACATGTATTAGGTAATTCCTTCTATATCAGTCAATATCTCCAAATTAATCCAATGTACTCTTTGGAACAGTTTTGTTGCTGACCTTGAGTAACATCAAAATCAAACATTGCAGCAGGGTATTACATAAGGATTTGGCTACATAATGTTAAACATGATACAAACAAACCAAAATATCATCACTTCTTCTACACTCATTACCATAAAATCCATTTTTATTGATTAAACCTACTACAGTGGGTCAAAAAACTGTCCTAATGTTTGCATGTTTTGCACTAAATGCAATGTCTGTCAATAACACCTAATTATTATTCTAAACCCTAAGTGTATGAAATGGAGAGCGTGCTCCTGGCTTTCTATCAGTCTAGGAATCAAAGCATTTGGTTATGTTTTGATGAAATGGCAGCCATATTGAAATGACAACTCATTGGAACAGTTTTTTGACTTTGAATTCACATTACATATATTGAACCCTGGAGTGCTGTAAAGTGATTACATACCTTATGTAAGTATATATTATGTCACTCTTACATCATTGACTAGTCTACAGCATATATAACCCTTGCCATTACAAATCAATTCATCACAAAACACCTTTTTGCTGCTTAAAGAGACAACATCATCTCTTTTGCTTCCCTAGATCTTTCCTGCAGGAAAATTGCATTCCAAACTGGCCTATAAAAGTAAACTGCAGCTAGGATGCTTCAGGAAATCCAATCAGAGAAGAAAAATCATCATGGTGGTCATACTTCAAAACTTTTTTCCACCAACAAGCATGCTACTGTTTAGCAAATTCTCCCTAGAAAGGCCAATAATGCAGTTCAGGCCACTCACTTCATTAATTCTATTGTCAGCACTCCTGTCTTCCCACAAACAGTCAGGAATACCCTTAAGGATGCCTCTCTAAAGGCTGTAATAAAGAAAAAAAGTTTCTCTCTCTACTGATCATAGAAAAAGAAGATTGGCCTTTGCTCTAAAGTACCAGCATTGAACTATGGAGGACTGGAAGAGGATTATTTGGTTAGATAAGACTAAAATAAATAGGATTGGGTCAAATAGTCATTATAATATGTGTGGAAAAAGAAAGAAGAGGGAATAACTTTCAAACAGATCAAAGATACTATCAAGTTTGGAAAAGGATCACTTATGGTATAAAGCTGAATGGTGTGGGAGTTTGGATGAGGTTGAGGGAAGAATGGATGCTGAATAGTATGTGGCAATTCTGAAGGAAGGATTGTTACAGAACATAGAGAATTCTAAAATTCTTGCAGATGCAATCATTTTTGAGTAGGATAATGATCCTGAGCATACCTTTAGAAGAGCTCAAATCTGGTTTGAGAAGCAAGATACCAAGCTTCTGAATTGGCCTGCTCAGTCTCCATGCCTCAATTCCATTGAACACACCTGATGTCACCTAAAAGGACACCTTTCAGGTTATAAAAGGATGCTTATAGGGGTTTATGAATTATGAAATAGTGTTGTGGTAGAGTGGGGAAGAATTTCTGTGAAGGAGTGTCAGAATCTCTGGGCACCCTTTGTTCTGTTGCTAGCCAAGAGTCACTTTGTCTCTAAACACTTTGTTGTGCACTTGTGCTATTTGTGCTGACCTGTCCAGTTGCTAGCTAGCACCTTTATATTGACTTGTTTGAGTCACTGCACAGGTCACTCATTGCACCATCCATCCTCCATCATCTCCAGTGCATTTTACATAGGCTTGACATGTTTGATCATGTTCATATGCTTTTAGTTTCTCCTGCTTGCCCTCCTTAGCTCTCAGCCCTCTAACTCAGTGTAGCATGTGGGTGTTGGAATTATTGAGTACCTACACTTTTAGGCTTACATAAGCAAATAGTTACATTGGACTAGTAGCTACCTTAGGATACTAAGTGACTACAAGTATCCTGCAGTCTAACAGTACATCTGGTTAGTGCAGTCATTCTCAATGCCTGTGTGGCATTTCTGGCACTTGTGGATGTCACTTATCATGTTTGCTTCATCTCCCAGCTCAACTGGCTTATCTGATGCCTTCCATGGTGAGTCCTCCTTCTGTCTTTGCTTCAGCCATTTCCTGATATATTCTAATGTGTTTCACAGTGTCCTCTGCTGGCCTTTGGCATCCTTGTCATATCCCAGCATTCCTAATGCATGCACTTTGGTGGCCATCTCACAGTGCTCATTTTGAGCCTTCTTTGGTGAGTATTGCTCAACCACTCTCCTTGAGTGTTTGTCAATGCATTTTGATGCATTTTGCAGCTTGTTTGACCGCTTTTTAGCATTTTCATTGCATAGCAATAGCCCTAATGTGTGCACTTCAACTTCAGTACATGTAGCATTACAGCTCACACCTGATTTTCTCTTCCCCTCAAGCTCAATGCTTGGGGGCTCATATGATGCATTTGTAGCATCATCAGGTGGCCTTGGCAGCTCAGGTGAGTCAGTTGAGGTGTTCTCTGGTGGTGCTTGATACTGACAGGCTATAGCTAACAATTTTGATACAACTTACTGCTAGTGCTATTTGTTGTACAGTCATTTCTGTCTTGTTCACCATCTCTCCCACTTGCCAGGACCTCTATACATCCCTCAATGTTATCCCAACTGCCCCCCAACTTGTTTGTCACATCTGCATGGTCTTGTGGCAATTTTTTGTCAGTTGTCATGGATCCATCTTGCTTTCCCTTGAGCAGCTCACTAACAGGTGCAGATAGGTGTGAGGGGTATGGCAAAGCCTTACTTTCCATGTTTTCATGCTTGTAAGCCTTGGTGCTCACTGTCTGACCTCTGTCAATGGCCTTCATGGCCTTGACTTGGTCCTTGCAGGATTCCTTGGGTGTTTTGTACACATGTGCAACTTCAATATCACCACAGTTGATTAGTTTGTTTGGGCAGTGGGTCCCTTGCTGATGGCATCCCCTGCCCCAGTCCCTTGCCCAATCATGCACTCAGCTCTTTTGCCCTTCTTGCCTGTCCTGTTGACTTTCATCAGGAATGGAACTCTGAGACATGGAATGGAGAAGTGGATGAGAATATGGAATTAGTGAGGGTGGGGACAGCCAGAGATGGTTTAGAGAGGACAACTTAGGAGTCAGAGGATAAATATAACAGTGCTCCCCATTAAGGCTGAACCCTTGAGGCACTGTTAAGCAGTGAGTCCAGTCCAGAGCCAGTCTGAGAGGGTGGTCAAGCCCCTATGGAGAGGGTGGACAGGCAAATAGGATGGTGTCACTTACCAGGCAGAGTTTGAATATTAGCCACATTGGAGTATAAGAAGGATAAACTATCACCAGAGTTGCAACCAATGCTTATACCATCATTGCTGAGGAGTAAGGATATCAGGAGTGGAAAGAGTGGGTAAGAGCAAAGGTGGAGTATGCAGAGAAGGCAAAGAATGCAGCAACAGGCAGAGGAGAGTGATGAAAGTGGATGTGGCCTGTTGTAAAACAATAAAATATCTTAAAAGGGGTGATAGGTTCATTCCAAGGAGTCAGGAATGAATGAATGGCCCGAAAAGTGAGGAAGAGGG
>JBBPJY010000875.1:0-11918 GCA_038088975.1 Xerocomus cyaneibrunnescens
CGAGCCGTCAGTTCCCAGAACGACCAAAGGATACATCTATGAACTCACCTGCGCCGCAGAAACAGCCAGATGGCACCACGAATGCAGCGTGCGTATCCCCAGACGTCGAGCTTGAGGGGGAGAGGAAGGTGTCAACAAGCAGACACATTTGGAGCGTCGGAACACAAAGAAGACGCTATAAAGCTGCAGAAGAAGCTGCAGAACGCGTTAGAACAGCTGGAGAACGCTTGGAGGGATGGGTGGAAAGGAACTCACCAGACGAGGCTCAAGATGTGCACTGCGAGACGAACGGTGAAGCGCACATGACAGGACCGTCTATACATGGCAGGGAACTGTCAAAAAATGCGCTGAACACGTCAAATCGCGTCAGGGAATGCTTGGAACGAAGAGGTGAGGGGAACTCACCTGGGTGGGCTCCAGACGAACCAGAGGATCCCAGCGGCGACACGGACGTACCAGGCGGCTCCCACAGTATACATGGATACCATAAAAGTTATGGAAACGAGCGCATAGACGGGATGCATACGCCGGGTCGAGATGTCGAGCCAGGAGGGTGCAGAGGCCAGCAGGAGATGTTGGGAAGCGTCAAGGACAATTGGAGGTGCTAGAACATTGACTATGGCGTCAGATATGACGGAAGACAATGTGGAACGGACGGCGCAACGAGTGGCGCACGCTGCAAGTCGAAACGACTCGAATCGCGACCGCTAGCTGGAGACTAGGCGAGTCAGCACGAGAGCTACAGACACACCAGGATGGACATGGCGTCCACACCACCTCCTAGTTATCCGAGACGACCAATCGAGCACGCGAACCTGCCACATCGACGGGGACTCAAAACGACCTAGAAGAGTCAGTATGGGCAGATGGACTTACCACTCCACAAGATTGCGTCGGGGCCACATCGGGGGAATCAAACATGTTCAATACACAATGTACACGGACTAGAGAAGACGGAAGAGCGACCCCGAGGTACAATATACGATCGATCGCAGTCGAGTGCGCGCTGCAGCACTCGGACTCGGAACGCTGTACTACCCATGTCCCCACTTACCATAATTTGTACCAAATCGGGTACCGCTCGGGTGCAGCACTTCGAAACACGCCGAAGCCATTACATTCATACCACGGACACCTCTGCAGTGATGCTATACAGATCTTCTACAGGAAATACAATGGGCCATAATAGAATGGATAATTAGCAGGCTCATGAGGTTCTTCAGGAGGACAGAGGACATTGTTGAATGTGCACTAGTATAGCTGCACTTCACATATTAACACATAGTATAGATAGCATACATGTGACTAAGGTCACATGATGTACCTTATATAAGTCAAGCTCAAGTGCTGAGTTTGAATAATACTCTTGAACCAGAACTCATATGTGTGACTAGCAACTCAACAACACTAACTACCAAGTAAGTGTTAGATGAGCATTCCCTCTATTTCAACAGACATTGTCAAATAGATGTGGCTCCACACACAGTTCCTTGTAAACTTAGGCCCTGTCCACATGCAGCTTCAGTTAGCTCATAACTATGCTTAATGGTTAGGGTGTTTTGCTTTGTTGTTTTTTGACTAACATGCATTAGCTTGCCTGTTTAAATAACTACTTATGTAACCTTAGAGTGCACATAGACAGCAGAAACTTCTTAGTCAGTCCCTGAGTAGCTTGAACATCTACTGAGGGTAAGTAGCCTATTAGCTATACTTCTACTTTACTAACAGTCCTGTAGTTACACAGGTATTTAGTTTAATAACAGTAGCTTGAACATCTACTGAGGTTACACAGGTTTCCACTTTACCTTTGCATGAACCCTAACCTTTATATTTTCAACATGCTTGAGTTCACCAGGTGGCTGTGCTTTCACTGGGGAACTGTGTATACCTGACTGATTGATATACAGTGACTCCAAAAACTAGCCCAATGTTTAACCCTAATCTAGTATGTGAAGCATATTGCAATTATATGAACAAATTAGATCTTGCTTTGGTGGGATAGTTTGTAATATGAATCCTTGGCTACAACTTTGCTCTATATATCATGTAATTTCCATTTAGGTGCTGCCAAGATATAACCATTACAACATGAGCACCTCATTGGGCTAGTTTTGTTATGCTAATGTGTCAGCACTAGCTGGAACTTCGAACTGAAGTGACTACACAAGGGGATGGCACCCTTGGATCTTGAATAGACACTCAGTCAGTTCACCCAGAACGACTGGAGGCAGAGAACTGACGCTTGTATTGCATAGAACTAGCTTAGACCTATACACACAAATTGAGAGGGATTTATATACAGGAAACAAAAGGTGATGACCAAGCAAAGGAAGGTTAGAGAACATTCTATATTACTAAGCAGTCGAATGCAAAGAAACATTCCAAGTGACTAAGAGGGATACATCACCACCAAGAGAGAGATATGGTGAAGGAGATAGAGTCCAAGCAGAGAAGTATGAAGGTGAGAACAGAGACAAGAACAATGACAACAAGGAAAGAAGGATTGTAACAATATCCCCTTACTAACCTCAAAGACCTTCTTCAAACAGATAAACTTAACCAATGGGAAGAGGTGAGCACAGCATCAACCTCTTTGGGGAACTGTGCACAGCAGCAAGTTCTAACCGGCACTCAGCAGCATGCCCTAGGGGTGGTCAAGGTGGTCTAGTCTGAGTTGAATGGTCCTGCAAAGGTGGTGTGGGATTGATATCCTAATATTGCATCATCCACAAGGATGTTTTCATCATCAAGTTGGGAGTGACGATTATGATCTGCCCAGACTGGGCAATTAGAGACTATATGACCCATTTGATAACAGTGCACACACTCATGTCGAGGGCAGAGGTCAGCATTATGGCCAGAGAGGTGGCAGTAGTCACAAAGGTGCTCCTCACACATCTGAGAGAGGTGGCCGGGGGCCCATTGATGACAGTGGTCGCATTGATAATGAGGACGGAGGCGAAGGGGATGACCTTCCCAAGCACAGTGACAGCAAGATGGGGATCGAGCTGGGGAGGGTGGAATGAATCAAGGAGGGAAGGTGGATGGGTCTTCTACTGCAGGAGGAGGGTTAGGGGCGAATGCCACTGGCTGGGCTTGCCAGCTACCTGACTCTACCAGACCCCATATCAAAGGTGAAGGAGGGTGAGAGGGAATGGGAGAGGAGAGGCGAGCTGATAGGGGAATTGGGAAAGGGGAAGAGGGGGAAGACTGAGGAGAAGGAGTGGAAGGGACCATGGTGGGGGGAAGTGGGGTAGCTTTAGAAAAGTTTTCGTCTTGATAGGTTTCCCTCTGCAAAGGGGTGAGGGTTAAGAAGATTGGGCACATGGTGTGCATGAGGAGGTAGGATGGGAGTTGAGTGACATAGCGATGGAGGCCTCCATAGTGTAAGGCATCAGTGAGGGATGACAGGGTGTTATTCATTCCCATGTCAAAGAAGGCAAGAAGTCCATTGAGAAGGCGGGAGGATGTGAGGTTGTGGCAGATGGTGGTGAGTGACAGGACTTGGTGGTATAGATGGATTAGAATGAAGAGGAGGGGGTTTACACGTTGAGGGATGAGGCGTTCTAAGGTAAATAAGAGCTAGGGAGTGGCAAGGATTTTGGCATATAGGAGACATCATTGGAATTGGGGGAGGTGGACAGAATAGACTGGATGGGTAGAGAGGAAGGTGGTTTCTTCTTGGAAGAGGGACATGACAGTTAGATGTGTGAGGGGGAAAGGCCAAGGTAGTCTGGATGGTATACATAGAGGAGGAGGATTGGGGTGAGGATGAGAAGGATGGAGACAAGGGTATATAAGATGAAGAGGAAGCATCCAGTTAGAGGGTTATTCCAGTCCATGATTGTTGTTATGGCAGGTGATGGTGTTGGTATTTATTCAGCAGAGTGGCAGCATTTGTGAGGTTGGATGGTGGTTTCCATGTATTTTCAGAAGAAGGATATCCCTTCCATTTGATCAGGAACTTCCATCAGGGTCCCATTCCTTGATGGCCAAGTATAGCCTCCACTTCATATTGCTCTTCTCCATCAATTTGGTTAGGTGGGGGTAAGAGGAAGTTTGAACCATGTTCTGGGGTTTCTTGGAAGAGAGTGAGCAAGGAGGCATGGAAGACATTGTGAATTTTCCAAGTAGGGGGAAGCTTGAGCTGATATGTGATGGGAGAGAGGACTTTGATGATTTTAAAGGGGCCTTCCCACTTTAGGGCGAGCTTGTAAGATGGATAATGGAGTTTGAGGTTGGTAGCTTCTAACCGCACTTTATCTCCCAATTTCCAGGGGCAGAACTTTGCCATGATGCGGCATTTCATGTAATGTTGAGATATGTGATGGGTGGAGAGGGCTTCACCTCAGGCTTTATCCAGGAGGGCTAGTCAGTCGGAGAGCGCAGGTAGGAAGGTTTTCCCCAATGGGGGGTAGGCATGAGGTTCATATCCCATCATCAGGAAAAATGGTGATTGTTTGGTGGATGTATGAGTGGCGGAGTTATGGGAGAATTCAGCCATGGGAAGGAGAGAGGGCCATTGTTCAGGGCGACCTTGGCAGAATAGGTGTAGGTAGGTTTCTAGTTCTTGGTTTAGTTGTTTGGTTTGTCTGTCAGTTTGTGGGTGATAGGCAAAGGATAGTTTTAGGTTGTATTTGAGCAGCCAGGCCAATTCTCTAGCAAAGGCAGAGGTGAATTGAGGGCCTCGATCAGAGATGCAGGAGTCATGAAGGCCAAATCAAGGAAAAACATGTTTGAGGAATAGTTGGGCTGTTCTTGCCACATCAATGGATTTGGAACATGGGATGAGAATCACCCCCTTAGTAAGCCCATGGTTGACCATGACCAGTACTGAGTCAATGGCATATACAGGAGGGAGACCAGATATGAGGTGGACTGAGATTTGTTGAAAGGGGCAGGTGGCAGAGGACAGCAGGGGAGTAAGCAGAGGAATAGTAGGATGGGTATTGACCTTGTGCTGTTGGCAAGCAGCACAACCATGGATAAAGTTATGAATGAAAGTGGCCAGACTGGGCCACCAATAGTCCCTAGACAGTAAATCACGGGTGCAGAATAGGCCTCCATGGCTGCCCGTGGAGGATTCATGGATGGTTTTTACGAGGTCAGCATGAGCATCTTTAGGAATGTAGAGGCAGTGTTGGTAATATAGCTTACCATCGAGGAATTCCCAGTCAGATGGGGAGGATCAGTGAAAGAGGGTAGAGTTATCTGCTAGGGCATTCAAAGCGTGGATCACCAGAGGGTCAGTGGAGGAGGAGGTCTGGATTTTGTTGGCTAAGGCCAGGTCAATTGCAGTGATTGTGGGGTGAAGAAGGATGTGCATGTTTACATTGTCATTGGAGGAATCCATTGCCGCCATTTGAGATAGGGCATTGGCCAGGCCCATGGCCAATCCTGGAGTGATTTTCCAAACAATGTCGAAGTCTTGGAGAAAAAGTGACCAGCAGGCTTGTCATTGGGAGAGTTTGTGGGGGGCCTTATAATATGACAAGTTCTTGTGGTCAGTCATGATGGTAACTGGGTGTGGGGCACCTTGCAGGTAATGCCACCAGGCAGAGAGGGCTTCGATGACAGCGAGAAGTTCATGATCATAGATATTGTAGTTGCATTGGGCATCAGAGAGGGTGGAGGAGAGGTACACACATGGGTGGAGGTCACCATTGGTGTCCAGCTGCATCAGTACAGCATCCACCACATGTAGCGAGGTGTCTGACATAATGGTGAAGAGTTTAGCAGGATCGGGCAGGAGTAGTACAGGTTCTTGAGTGAATAGGAATTGGAAGCGATGAAATGCAGATTCCTGGGCAGGGCCCCATATCCAAGGTTGCTTGGCATGGGTGAGTAGGTTTAGTGGTTGTGCAAGGTCAGAGAAATTTGGGATGAACTTGCAGTAGAAGTTACAGAATCCCAGGAATGAGCATACTCCTTTGACAAAGGAGGGGGAATTCCATTTGATGATTGCTTCTACCTTTACTAGGTCCATGCATACCCTTCCTCTACCAATGATCATCCCAAGGTAGTCAATTTCTGAGGTTTTGAATGTGCATTTCGAGGGTTTAAGGATGAGGTTGTGTTCTCTCAGGTGTTGGAGAACTAGTCAGGTGTGGTGACAATGGAGGTCGAGGTCATCTTTTGTGGTGATTCCCAGGTTATCCATATAGATCTTTAGCCATTCTTCCAAGCGATAATCAGCAAAGATGTGGTTCATAAAGGCTTGGAAGGTGGGGGGGGAGTTACACATGCCAAAGAACATAATGGTTGGTTCAAAGAGACCTTCTGGGGTAACAAATGCTGCCTTTCACTGGTCTTCTTCTTTGATTCATATATTGTTATAGCCCCAATGGATATTGAATTTGGTAAAAATGTTACAGTCCTTCATGTCATTGATGAGATTGGATATGTGGGGGAGTGGGTATGCATTCTTGACCGTGTGCTTATTGAGGTATTAGTAGTCTTGACAAGGGTGGAGGGTCCCATCTTTTTTGGGCATGAAAAAGAAGGGTGAGGCTTGCAGGGATTTGAAAGGGTCAATTCTTCCAGTGGCCACATTTTCAGCTATAAAAGCTTTGCAGGCTGCTTGCTTTGCTGGGGAGAGGGAGTAGGTTTTGGCAACTTTAGGGAGGAAGGTGTCTTTGAGCTCAATAGCATGATCAAATGGATGGTGGGGGGGCAGGGAGTCGGAGGTGATGTCAGTTAGAACATTGGTGAAGTCTTGGTATGGTTCAGGAATAGGGGGGGTTTCCTTGGCAATTGCAGCAGCTAGGTCAATGGAGATGGTAGTTCGACAGATGAATTCACCTTTTAGCCATGCTTCTCTGGTTTGTAAATTCTCTCTAATCTGCTTATCAGGGTTGATATTGAGCCACTGAAGGAGATATCTAGTTGGAGTGGGATCAAAGGTTTTCTGTTGGGGGTGGGCTGGAGGGATGGACACTTTCCCCAATGCCCAATTGATTTTTGAGTTTCAAGTGTGTAACCAGGGCATTCCAAGGATAACTTGCCCTTGGCCCAGCTTTACAACCATGAGCTGCAGCAGGTGGTGGTCGTCATCCAATCACAAGATTACCTTCACCTTTTTGTGGATTGTTCCAGTAGAGTTCTTTGTTCCATCCACATTGTAGGCGTTAAGGGGTTGGGGAAGACATACAGTGGGGGGGTGGAAGTCTTTGAGGAGGGAAGGATCTATGAAATTTCCAGTTGCCCCACAGTCGACGAGGATGGTGGTTTTGATGGTTTTTGCTCTGTGTTCTAGTGTAATAGGGATTCTGATTGCTCGAGCAGGTTGACTAGATATGAGTATAGGAGCTACGATGTGAGAAGCAGACATCAATGCAGCTTCTCACTTCAAAAATCCTCATCAGATGGGACAGTTTCTATCTTTGCAATTTCCTCTGCTTGGGGTTCTTCATCATCTTCATAGCAGGCCTTGAGGATGGAGAGGACTTCACCAGGGTCTTTTCCTTTTCCTTTTAGGGTGCGAATGTAGGCAGCTAGGTCAGAGGTGGGAGGGGGCAGTGCTTTTATCACTCTGATCTGAGCTGGGTTGTGAGGGGGACAGGATGGAGGTATGGTGGATGTGGAGGTGGAATTGTGAGGGTGGTTTCTAGTGGAACATCCAGGTTTTTTACAGATAAAGCAGAGTTGATTTTTCAAGCATCTGGCGTGTTCTACTGGGGAGAGGTTAAGCATGTCAATGTCCATGGCATTGGGATCTTTTTGGGCAAACAATCTGTTGCTTTCCCTGGTGAATGTGTTCTGGTCAGTAATCCCAGAGAGGGCAGCAGCAGCTTGGAAGTCAGTGATGTATTCATGGAATCTGTCAGTTCATTCTCCATCAGTGTTGGTCCCAGACTCTTGTTTGAGGGATAGAAGTTTCTGATGGGCACGAGCAACTCAATTGTAGGAAAAGAATGTGGTGGTGAAGTTGGTGGTGAGTGTGTCAAAGGTTTTCTCTGTCTGGGCAATGCTTGCATCCTTGAGTTTGTTGAACCATTTCTCCAAGAAGGTAGCTTCTTGTCCAATGCTCATCTTATTGAGTGTTATCATAATCTTGGTCTTTTCATCATAGATCTGATCATTGATAGTGAAGTACACCTTCATGGCTTTGATCCATTGAGGGGCTTCCTCAGATTTTCCTGAAAAGTCTGTGGAGAGTCCTGCACGAATTTCCTTAGGGACAGCTGGGTTGGACATGGTTGGTCCAACAAGTGGGGGTGGTGGGGGTGGGGGAGGCAGTTGTTGGCTTGGTGGTATAGTAGCAACAATTCCATATGACACAGGAATAAGTTGTCCAGACAGTGTGGGTGGTGGTTGGGATCCTGATGGCACTGAGGTCCTGGATGAGCTTGGTGCAAACACTGACATAGTGGTGGGAGGATTGGGGGTTCGATGAGGGGGAGGGAATGGGGATCCTTTAGTGGGGCGAGTTGAGGGTCCTGCTACCCTTTGAGGAGAGGAGGGATCTACCAGTGGGCGTGTGGTGGCCCACTGTTCTTTTCTAGTGAGTGGGGGGGAAGAAGGTTCTCTAAAGGGGTGAATGGAGGGGATATCACTGTCAGAGTCAGGGTTTTCCTTTCCTTTAGGGCATTGACTCCAGATGGAGCAGAGAGCGTGATCAATAGTTTCTTCTATGGTGAGATGTCTCTCTAGAGAGGGAGGAGGTGGGGATAAGCTAGTTCTTTTGTTATGCTAATGCATCAGCATTAGCCAGAACTTCGAACTGAAGTGACTACACAAGGGGACAGCACCCTTGGATCTTGAATAGACACTCAGTCAGTTCACCCAGAATGACTGGAGGCAGAGAACTGATGCTTGTATTGCGTAGAACTAGCTTAGACCTATACATGCAAATCGAAAGGGATTTATATACAGGAAACAAAAGGTGATGACCAAGCAAAGGAAGGTTGGAGAACATTCTATATTACTAAGCAGTCGAATGCAAAGGAACATTCCAAGTGACTAAGAGGGATACATCACCACCAAGAGAGAGATATGGTGAAGGAGATAGAGTCCAAGCAGAGAAGTATGAAGGTGAGAACAGAGACAAGAACAATGACAACAAGGAAAGAAGGATTGTAACAAGTTTATGTACTTTTGATTTGAGAGATATTATTAGTACTTGGTATAGCCTCCTTGTTCCTTGAGCACTGCATGGACCCTCCTAGCCATGCTCTCAATCAATTTTTGATACTCTGCAACTGGTATCTTCTCCCACTCCACCTGAATAACTTCTCCATACCCTTGGATGGGGTTTTATACTTAGCAAGTCTCTTTTTGAGATATCACCAGAGATGTTCAATGAGGTTGAGATCAGGAGACTGTACAGACCATACCATAGTCATGAAATCCTACTCTTTCAACCACTTCCTAACCTTTTGCAGGTATGCTTGAGATCATTGTCCTGCTGAAAAATAATGTCAGGAAGATTGAGACCATGATACTACATGGATTTTAGCAGTTCATCCTTCAAAATTTAAAGGTGAAGATCACCATCCACCCTACCATCTATCTTGGCAGCACAGCCAACTTCCTCTCAAGTCATACATCCCCAAATCATCACAGAGCCTCTGTCATGCTTAATGATATCCTTCACCAGCCTATCACTAAGCCTCTCACCTGGCTTTTTCCATATTCATTTCTCCCCATCTGACTCCAAGCAATTGATTTTGATTTCATCAGACCATATTACTTTTTGCCAATCCTCTATAGTCCAACCCTATGCAAAGTTCAACTGGGCTTTGCAATGCTTTGATGAAAGAAGAGGTCATTTAGCTTGGAAACAGCTTTCATGCCACTCTTTTTCAAGTGGTGGTGAATAATGTTGGGATGGAGGGGCTGATTGGTGAGATCAGAGAGTGCTTTGGTCACTTGAACAGCATTCTCTGCTTTATGAGAGAAGATGAGATGGATAGCATGACAAATATTGGTAAAAGAGAGCTTGAATGGTTGTCCACCAGTGGACTTTTGGATGCCAGGGCACTCTTTGGAAAACAGCCTTGATATACAGTGAGCAACAAAATCATTGCAATGTTTACAACATTTTGATTGTTTAATCAATAACTGGAGAACCATTAATGCTAGACCCATAGACCCAGAGAACATTAAAAAGCCCTAATCAAGGGCTTTCTAAAAGTATATACATTGCTTAGATAAATTTCACCCTATAAGGAAATATTCCACAATCAATGAGGGCTACTCATTGTAATGGTTTTGTTGCTGACCTCATAGAGTATGTAAATCATACATTGTGGTCATTGCTTATGTAATAATTTGGACATGTTATGTATAATAATACTAAAATAGTATAAACAAACAAAAATATCATTACTTTTCCCATTACCACCACCATGAAATCTATCTTAACTAAGCAAACTACTTATATTATCTTCCTTCTGGAATTGGGTCAATTTACTCACCAGATCTCTCATGCTACTGGTTTAAACCACTCTACCATTGGTAGACTTCACTTCAAACACCTTTCCAACACACCCTTAGCCTTTTTGCTGGTGTACTTGCAGTTGTTATCCTGCTGAAAGATAATGTACTCTAAAGATTTGCTATAATACTCCAGGGTTTGAAGGAGTTTATCCTTCAAAATCTGCACATAAACATCAGCATCCATCTTATCATCAACCTTGCATGTCATCCCAACTCCTTTCCATGTCATACAGCCCCACATTATCAACAATCCTCCATTAAACCTGATAGTTTATTCTACAAGCCTATTATTTAGGCCATTTCCTGCATTTTTCCACACCCAATTCCTACCATTTGACCCAATGTAATTGATTTTGGTCTCATCTGACCATATGACATGCTTTTAATCCTCCATAGTCCAATATTGATGGCTCAAAGCAAAGTCCAACCTTGCTTGCTTAAAACACTTAAGAAGAAGAGGGTGTTTCCACTTCACTACAGTTTTCATGCCAACCTTTCTGAGATGGTATTGAATGGTCTATAAAGCAATGGGTTGGTTCTTGATATTCTGAACAGTTTTGGTGACCTGAGTGGCATTTTTAGCCTTTCCAGTTCCAATAAAATAAGCAGTATAGTATATGTTAATGGGTGTTATGAGGAATGGACATCCATCAGAGGCCTTGGGTGTGTTGAAAAAGTGTTTGAAGTAAAGTCTACCAATGGTAGAGTGGTTTAAACCAGTAGCATGAGAGATCTGGTGAGTAAATTGACCCAACTCCAGAAGGAAGATAATATAAGTAGTTGTCAAATTAGAGGAATGGTCTATTGAATTACTGGACTCTCCATGCCAAGTCTGGTCAGAGATGGATGGTGAGTACTAAGGCAGAAGGGGTTAGTGATGGAGGTGAACTGGAGGTCTAACAGAGGAAGTGGAAGGGAAGAACTTAGTGAGGATGTTGGCATAAGACTTATGTGCCACACCCTTGTATAGGTCCAGTCCTTGTATTTCAGAGATCAGACTAGGAGGATGGAGATAGGAACAGGAGGGAAGGTTGGGTGATGAGGAGGATGGAATTTAGTTGATATTTGTACTGAGGAATAGTACAGAAAGTATGGAGGTTTATATACAGGCAAAGTAAGGTGAAACAATGGTAGGCAAGGAAATGAAACATGTAAGTGTCAAAGGAAAAGAGCACATGGTGCAATCAGAAAGCAGGAGAATGTATGAAAGTGATACAATGGCAACTGACTCTGCATGACACCTGTCAAATGTGAGGGATGACAAGTCCTGATGCTTCCAGCATGAGATAGGGGTAATTCAATGAAAGGTGACAGGGCTCTGAGATGCAGGGCAGAGGAGCAGACAGGGATATGGGATTAGTGAGGGCAGAGGTGGCTGGAGATGGTTTAAAGGGGGTGATGTAGGGGTCAGAGGATGGATATAATGGTAGTTTGCTTAGTTAAGATAGATTTCATGGTGATGGTAATGGGAAAAGATA
>JBBPJY010000876.1:0-11917 GCA_038088975.1 Xerocomus cyaneibrunnescens
ACAGAGTCGCTGTCTGCTGGGGCTCTCTCCACAAGTTCTCGAGTCAAGACCGTGTTGGGACCCCTTCAGGACTGGAATGAGATCATGATGAGCGAAGAATTTGAAGATGCGGCGGAAACTGAACACGAGATAGGCTCCGGATTCTCTGAGTCCCCTGACTAATGACTACAGCTCCCCACCATCACTTCACTTTTTTTCCACCACTCGCGCAATGTCACACTCTCCGCTCTATCTCTCTGGACGTCTTTCCAGTGGCTCATTGACCGTACGGGTTCAAATCGATGTAACTGGAGCGGAATAAAACCATCCACATAAATGTCTGGGTCAACGGTATGCTTGACGGAGACGATTATGATGTTAAACCACCTTCTGAATCCGAGCTTATATGTGTTTTCGACACTCATTTCCCTAATTCATCGCTAGTGCACCATAAAGGTCGTGGTCCCGGATGGCCACCTCATGTACGTATTCCCTAGCGTGGTCTCTGATCCTTCCGTCCTCGCAGTTCCTCAATCAAGACACTTGAACTGTATTATTGGCGCGGAGGCGGCACGGGTGAATTGGAAACTTTCGGCAGCCAAGCTTGTCAAATCGTCACATTCACTTCCGTGGTTCAGCTCCATCACTTATCAGGTTAGTCATTTTGGAGAGTGCATGCCAACCATGGATCGCCTCCGCGCCCAATCTCCGGTTCCGGTATCATCTAGAAGACGACTGTCCATCTTAGGCTCAATTTGCATCGTATATGGTGTGTCTGACCTCGAGAAACTTTATCTACGCCAGTCAAGACCCTCTGGAGACCCTGCGGAGTGGTCCATCGAACCAACCGTGGGAGCCCCCCGAACCTCTATACCCCCATCAACCTTTCACGGTTAACGGATCTCGCCCTCGCGTTCCATGCACTCGAGCGTACGGTCTAGCTACTTCGCGGACTTCATATCATCGCGCTCGATAATCTTGTCCTGACCCTTAAGATAGACGATTACATCATTCCACCGACTTTGACCATGAACTCGCCGGGCCAGCGACTTCTTTATTTGCAGATCAAGGACAACTCGACTGCACTAGTTAAACTATTGGCTGTAAGTACTTGAACTACCAGACGGATTTCAATGGGGGTAGCGGTTCGTCAACATGCGCATAACAACACCAGTTCATGGCGTTTCTCCTTTCTGTAAGTGAGAAGAAGCCGCTTTAGATTGTACCTTCGAGTTGCTGAACTATTGGCTATCTGCAACATGATGACGTTCAAGGATTATATATTTCAGTTAAGACTCGTCGAAATAACCTGTGAGCGTAAGCAGCTAGGCCAGTGGCTTTCCTTGCGCAATGGGTCCACTGAATGGTTTGACAGACAGTTTTCACTGAGCTTTATGAAGGTTGCAGTATTGTACAGGCTCATCGAGTCATTCTGGTCCGCTACAACGTTATGCAATCTTGACCACCTATATCCATGTATTGTATGCGGGACGTTACTGGCTTCCTATCTGAATTAGTCACATTCAAGGATCTAGGTAGGCTGAACTAGTCAGCCCTAGCTTCAGTGAAGGACCAACAATCTATACGTATGTACTGGTAATACGTGGCGTCGTAGTTGATTACACCGCTACGACAGAATACCAATAAAGTATTGGCGTACGTCCTTGAAAAAACTAGCTGTCTCCACGTTCTCCCTGAACTACGTTACATTCTCGAGATCGATGCTCCTTCGAGTACAAGGATTTGAGCAGGACGCCAACTTCTCTATGCCTTTGTACCACAAAGCGAGCGAGTCAAAGATTGCGGGAGGTCTGGGAAACGTGTTTCGAGTAAGGGCAGTCGGACATCTCGCCCTGGCAGCGCGCGAAGTGCAGTGGAAGAGGAGGTCGAGAATTGAGGGGGAACCGTACCAGTCATGATATAACCCAGGGTAAAGAATCTCAGATTCTGGAGCTCGTCATGGAGCACCTCGGTCCTTTCCAGATCATGAGAAAGAGAATGATTTGGAGTTTCTCGAGCCTACTAAGCACGCAATATGGTGTTTCGTCAGATGAGGGAAGAACAAGGGAAGTGGCCGGTCCAGAAAGATAGCCAACAAGGCCAATGGAGTTGGAATGGAAGAATTGGAAATTAAATCGTTCAAGACGGGCACGTAGAATTTACGAAGTAACCCGATAGCATAGGATGGCACACAGAAATCTGACAAGGATAATTGGAAGGCCCGACTGCATTTCCAGCATCTGACGTGATGACCCAGTTGTGCAACCCTCCAGATGGTCCTATACATACAGTTTGAGATCTTGAGACCCGGAGCATTGGGCAATATATAGTGGGAAACTGGTTCCAAGATGGACGAACAATATCCAGGTAAGGTGCACGTTCGAGTACCCGAGATATGCAGAGCTGATCCAGGCTTGGTTCCGGTCGACGTGTACTCCCTACGTCAGCCGCTCAAGATAAGGTGCTGACCTGCCGAAAAGGGCAAAGAGCTGCGCGGACAGAAATAAGGATATCGCATTTGCAATACAGTTGAGGGGTTGTAAATCGGGGGACAACAAAAACGGATAGATAAACGACTGTATGAAGGAACGAAGCAGGACCGTTGTATGAATGAAATTCGGCTTCGATGCAAATGAGTGCCAGTGATACACGTGGAGAACGAGCAGAGGGTACACAGCGGTGAAGTAACTTTTGTCAAGGTTGACATCTACGCGGAGCCAACCACTGCACGAAGTGAGGGGTGTGCATGGTGGCAGGGCATGAGGAAGACTTGGGCGGTAATCGTCCAGAGAAGGGGTCGCAAATGCCACACTGCGCCGGTAGCGAGGGCCAAGAGACATTGACCCGGAACAAAAATGAACGACCAAAGGACTCTTGGTCTACATACTTTGCAGCTGTCCTGTCACCGACAATACAATTGGCAACATCGTAGTCTGTGAAACCTGGGCTATCAGTACTTTTATTCGGGCAAGAACTTGACCGCATACCGGACATCGTTCTCGTATCCATTCTCAATCTTGCATGCGCCGAACTGTAAGTAAGTCTAATGGAAGGTTATCGACAGGGCAAACACATATCTCCTTTCGGTGGGATCACGAAGTGCTTGTTTAGACAGGCCACATAAGGATCTGACTTATCCTGTAGATACTATGCCGTGAAACTCGGTCTATGCGTGCAGTGTTGGCGGGAAAATTCGGGTCAGGCTTCGATGAATGATTCAACATAAAGCCCACTTTGAGGAGGTGAGGCCATGAGGTGGGATTATGTAAAGTTGAAAATTTATCGGCAAGCTCGCTTCAAAAGAACACCTGCAATACCTACAGGAAGTCAACCGTGTCGACTTTCTCCTTGCTCACGGCTTTGTCGATCTCCTTTTGAAATTCCACCCGATGGCCGACGACCTTGATACAGCCCTCCGAGACAACCCATTCGTGCCTCCAAAAAGTGACATATGCTTCATCGACAACCTTCCTCCCGAGCTCCTTTCCCAGATGTTCGAGGTTGGTTCCGCAAGTGATGCTGTCGTTGAAACGAAGAATGTACCTGGAGATCATGATCGAGAAGACAAGGAAGGTATTAATAACAAGGAGCATTCCGGGCCGGCCGGACTTTCTAGTTCTCCTTCCCCATGGACCTCGCTCCCAAACGTTGTTTCCCACGTCTGCCGCCATTGGCGCAGTGTAGCATTCTCAACCCCATCTCTCTGGACTACGATCACGGTCACTTCAGTAGCACGCCCACCGTACGAGCTCCAATCGACGCTGTTGGAACGGAGTAAAAGCCTCCCCATAGATATCTACGTCACCCTTGTCCCTCATGAACACAAGTCCGATGGTGAAGAACCTTCGGACGGTGACGTCAAATTCCTATTCTCTATGCTCACACCGCACGTCTATCGCTGGCATACCGTGAACATCACAGTTTCAGATTATCACCAAATGTATCAATACCTTGTGGCAGCCTCCGGTTCTTCTACCACGGCTCCTCAGCTCACGACTCTTGAACTGTGCTGTTACGATGGATCGGACAGCTATGAGCTCAATTTGTCGAAGAATCTTGTCCTTTTTGGTGGCTTCGCCCCTTTGCTCACCACGGTAGTCTTGTGGGGAGTACCTGTTGACTGGAGTCAACCATGGATCACCTCTGCGCCAAATCTTAAAGATCTCAAGCTTGCCTTTCATCGAGAAGACGACCGTCCATCTTGGGCTCATTTTTCCACTATCCTGCGTGGTGCTCCTTCCCTTGAGAAACTTTGTCTACTCCAGTCAGGACCCTCCGGAGAACCTCTGGAGTGGTTCATTGAGCAGACCCCTGCAAGCCCCACAGATCTCAACACCCCAGTCCAACTCGCTCAAGTAACCGATCTCACCCTTGCATTCCATTCACAACGGTATGCCATCGGGCTACTCCAGAAGTTCTGTCTCCCCCAACTCAAGAACCTAGTTCTTCGCTTCGAGTTTGGCGACTACACAGACTTTGTCCGTGAACTCGCCAGACCCACTACCTCCTTATCTCCGGCTCAGGAACAGCCATGCAGCCTGCTGGGTAGGCTTGAAAGTCTCAAGATATCTGGGCTTCCCTGTCGTAGCGCAAGCATCAGGACGCTTTACAGGGAGCTCCAGAATCTGACATCCCTCAACCTTTCGTTGCGATTGCGGTTGTCTATGCTGTTCCTGAGTGTTCTTTGCGAACCATGCACGTTGAGGGGATCAGGTGACATCTGGCTGCCTCGACTTGACACTCTGTATGTCTCTGGGGCGTCTGGCACTGTTCTTCGCGAGACAGTGCAAAAGAGAATGGACGCAGGAGTACCTCTGAGTTCATTGTACCTGGACAAGTGGTGTATGCTGGACGAGAAGGATGTGGAATGGTTGAAGAAGAGTGTGAAGACAGTTCAGTTTTTGGAGCTGGTTTGAACTCGAATGCAGTCGATCAGCGACTAGGTATGGCCTAGGATCAATGTATTTTGCCTTCCACCTAGAGTCCTAGAATGTACATCAGGCTATGACTTGTCAGTGACGAACGCACGTTCGAGAATCCCGTTGACTCCAGTGGAACATAAATCGGTATCTGCTCCTCCAATTCCCATTGGTTTCTACAGAAGTATGTAGTATAATTGGGTAGCTTCTTCCAGCAATGAGGCTTAGTACTGAGCGTCAGACTCTGATCTCTTGAATGTAATACTTGGTGTGTTTGTGGATTGACACTGGACTTGGCTCACGTGTAGTCCCGGTCTCAGGTTGGCGTGACATTGCAGAACTTGCAAGACCGTTGGAAGTATGTGTGTGGCTACACCCAGCCCATAGTTTTCTGCTCAGCCTCGGCCTCCGTCGATAGCAGGATAGCACTTGTGAAGTTTTAATTCCACGACCATTGATGACGGAAGTCCGATTCAAGGGTGTGGCTTGGAGGTGCACCAATAAATGTCCCAAGGACGATCTCCCTAATTTACGTCGAGACTTGCAGGACACTCCGCGTATGCACGCTTCGAAGCCTCCGCAGTCGTCCAGCTTTCAACTCCACTTTTCACCTCCAACACTCGCCGTACCTTGCTTTCAGTGACAGATCCTCGCAGTCCCCGTCTAACAGGTTGATGTTAATTACTCTTTTGTTTTGCCTGCCTTGATCACACTATAGTCTTGAAGCAATCCTTGACCCAAAATGGTAACTATACGAACCCGAAGAGCTAAGGAAGACTTTCATGACACCTTTCAAACAACCCCTTCGTTCCTCCGCAAGGCGATATCTGCTTCATCATCAACCTACCTTCGAAGCTTCTTTCGCACATATTTGAGGTCGGTGATGAGGACAATAGTGAGAATGAAGACAATGAGGCAGTCGATTCCTCGGATGGCGGTGATGAAGAAGATACTACGACGATGGTGATTCCGATGCCACCAGATCCCAGACCTCTGATATCCCACTTTCATTCCCAATCATTGTTTCTTATGTCTGCCGCCGCTAGCATAATCGACCCCATCTCTCTGGACGACTGCTCTAGTTGCTCCTATAGCACGTCCACTGTATCAGCCCGTGTTGTTGCCGCTGGAGCGGAGCAAAGGCCTCCCTATGAATCTCTACATCAACTGTGAGCCCAGAGAACATGACTAGGGTGAAGAAGCACCTTCCAAAGACGACCTCAGATTCCTATTTTCGATGCTCACACCCCACGTTCACCGCTGGCGCGCCATGGAACTCACAGTTAATGATTACCCACCCTTTTTGGCGGGTTGGCCCCTATGCTTGCTACGCTGATACTTTGCGGAGTGCATGTTGATTGGAGTCAACCTTGGATCGCATGCGCATCCAACCTTACGCTACTCGAGCTCTCCTTTCATACAGCGGACGTTCGTCCGTCTTGGGCGCCATTTGCCACCATCTTGCGTGGTGCCTCGGCCCTCAAGAAACTCATCCTACGTCAATCAGGACCTACTGGAGACTCCACGGAGTGGTCCATCGAGCCCACCCTTTGTACTCCCGCACATTTCAATGATCTCGTACCACTTCTTCAAGTAACAGATCTTCTCCTTGCGTACCTTTCAGAAGCAAGCGCTATTCGGCTATTTCGCCGGCTATATCTCCCCGCACTCAAACATCTAATACTAGACCAATGAAATAGAACTAGAGTACATATACTAAAGAGTAGAATACTGAAATAATAATCTGTTCCCCCCGTCGTCAGAACCTCTGAGCTTTACCGAGCACTCCGCAGATAATCACTTCCCACGCTTGTAGCCTCTCGACACAGTTCATGAGAGTTCAGTTTGAATTGACATTCAGCATCAGACAATTCATCATCACTACACGACGTTTACCTCAGCTCGACGTCGTCGCTTTTCGTACATCCCCTCCCTGGTGGCCCTGTGGATTGCCCGGTGTTCCCATTTTGTCCCCAGGCTCACCTAGCTCACTTCAAGCGAGTCCTCTTCTCCCCTTAGTTGTCCAGACGCATTCTGTAGAATATTCGACTTGTCTCTTGCGTCCTGACGCTTCTGACGGATCCATCTTGCCGCCGGTAATATTGTCTTCGGAGTTCATGTCTCCGCTTCCCTCTCTCCCATCGAGCTCGACACCTGGAGGTTCGTTTGCCTAGTTCGTGGCTTCGTTGGGTGGCTTCTGCAGTCTGGTAAGTCGTTTGGCGTATGATTGTGCTGGCTCGTTTCCTCTGCGGCTAATGGCTTCAGCGCGGCTCCCCGTGAGTCACTGCTAATGCCGTATTGTTGTTGTGCTATCATCGTCGTCCCGTCCTTCCCGCCTCCCCACCTCCCCGGGCCTCTACTCGGCCCTCAGCTACCGTCATTTTGCTGGTATCACAGGCCCGTTCCGTTTCTTAATGCCACCTGGTGGCTGATCCTTTCTGCTGACCATCAAATTGGATATTGCACCACACGCTTGAAGAGTAAAGCTACTATGCACGAAACGATTTAGAAACACGGTGGCGCTGCGCATTCACGTGTAGAGCAGACACAACGCGAGCTACAGTGGCGCGTAGTACCACATTCAACTAAGATGAAGCGAATGAAACCTCGGGATAAAAGGGCTGCACTCTATTATGTTCGAGCATAAATGCAAAAAACTCACACTCTTCACATCCATGCAGCATAATTAGCTATTACTCGGTACGCGATTTTAATCTACAAGGAACTAAGACACGTTCCTATGCTAAATTTCTCTAATCCTGTAGTTGCCAGCTTAGTTCAGCCTTGTTGCGCGACCGGTAAACACCGGCCTCAGAACTCGCCAACTGTTCAGTGTCCAGTGATTCACTGGATACTTGTGATGGTGGTTTAAGTGAGTACACTGTACACCAGTAGCTCGCATTTACGAGCCACTAGTTATAGATCAGGCACTGAGTTGATCGTCCCACGCTGAGTTGATCAAGCAACACGTGTTGGTAGTTGGAGTCACGCAGCGGTCATTCAACTTTCTACTGTATCTCCTCGTCACATATCATACAATCTGTCGCAGATGTTGATAGGTGGTGTGCCGGGCATGCAACTTGCTGGCGAGGCGTGGCGAAATGGCAGTCGTCATTTATGATAACGGACGAGGATGAGTATTATCCGTAGGGTGGCCATGGTGACATGCACAAATGAGATTTGTACGTACTGTAGTGATAGTACCTCAAAATGCCATCGGTCGAGGCGGTGATCGAGCCCCTGAGCTGTCAAGGTGAAACCTGACGATGAGACATCCGTGACAGCTACTCAGTGGACTATATAACTCGTGGACACACCCCATGTACTCCTCAATTCTTTCTTCTGCTAACGTTGAGGATTTAATCCAGTCCGTTCCGTGGGCAAACTCTCTTCGTGATATTATTCGTAACGCTCGGCCTCAGCCTACGAGGACTCGGAACAATTATATACAAACAGCAGATCCTGACAACCTTGTTCAACTGTTAACGCTGGTCAGTACAACTACCTACACTCCTTCTGTTTGCCTGCACCCATGCGACGCACGTGCTATTTAGTCCTTGAAAAATGGGAATCGCCGAAGAAGCTGACAACGACGCGCTGGTGCTGCCCCATAACAACGCCTCCGTTCCTCCGAAAGGTGACGCCTACCTCATCAACAACCTTCCTCCAGAGCTGCTTTCCCGTATATTCGAGGTCGGTCTCGCAACTACGGATTCAGATACCTATGACAGTAGCAACTCCGACACTGCTGGACCCTTCAATGACTCAGAGTTCCCAAGCCTCGTTTCCCATGTTTGCCGCCACTGGCGCAGTGTTGCATGCTCGACTCCCTCTCTCTGGACGACTATCGTAGTCGCTGTGGAAGCGCGTTCACCGTACGAGCGCGAATTAGGTCTATTGGAACGGAGTAAAAGTCTCCCAATAGACATCTCTGTCAATTGTGATCATTTCGATCTCGCTGAACCACCTTCTGATACCAACCTCATGTACCTACTCTCTATACTCACTCCCCATATCCATCGTTGGCGCACCATGAAACTCACAGTCTCGGATTACCATCTCATGTCTGTATTTCTCAGCGTGGTCTCTGGCCCTTCCATTACCGCGGCTCCGAAACTCACCACGCTTGAACTGTGCTACGACGGATGGGAGCAGACGTTCAACAGCTTCCATCATCTCAGTATCTCTTCAAAAAGTCGCATCCTTTTCGGTGGTTCTGTCCCTTTACTTACCAAGCTAGTCCTCTGGGGAGTGCCTATCGATTGGAACCAACAGTGGATCGCCTCCGCCCCGAATCTTACAGATCTCGAGCTCACATTTCATGAAGATGACTCTGGACGTCCATTATGGACTCAATTTGTCACTATCTTGCATGGTGCTCCTGCCCTCAAGAAGCTCTATCTACGCCACACAGAACAAGACGGAGATCCCTTCATCGAGCCAACTCTAGGAAGTTACGCGGATCTCAGCGCTCCCATCCCACTTGTTCGACTAACACATCTCGTACTGTCGTACCTTTCGGAAGCAGCTGCTGTCAAGTTACTCCGCAGGCTCTATCTCCCTGCACTCAAAAATCTAGCTCTGGACTTCCGTTATCGTGATGGAGCCACTTTAGTCCGTGAACTCACCGGACCGGCCACTTCCCTATCTCTGCCCTCTGCCCCCGCACCGCCGCGCAGCTTGCTGAGTAGGCTGGAAAGTTTCACTTTTGGAGTTTCCTGCAGCACTGAATCCATCGAGATGCTCTATGGCGAGCTTCAGGACCTCACATCGCTCAACATCTCGGTCCCGTCAGTCCCTCAGTCCTCCCTGGACATCCTTTGTGCACCCTGCAGGTTACCTGGACGTGGTGAGATCTGGCTTCCTCGACTTGTTAAGCTGTACCTCGGTGAAACGCCCGGGCACGCCATCCGTGAAGTAGTGCAAAAGAGAAGGGACATGGGAGTGCCCCTCACCTCGCTGTACGTTTCAGAAACAACCCGACTAGACGACGAGGATATGAAGTGGTTGAGGGAGAACGTACAGACATTTCAGTTTTTCAATGAAGAGATTTGAACGAGGAAATCAACGAATGGTCGGAGGCGGATTTCCGAGCGGGTACATAGACATTCTAGGAGTGGGTCCGATTCCCACCCAGATGTATGGAGTCGAGAATGCAAGATGACGCCAACTATCTGGTATCTCGCCTCGTGAATGTGGCAATGTAAAAAATAGACAGGGGGAGTGCCACGATAGTTGCGAATGAACAGACCCGTTCCAGAGAAGGGTGCATTAGTGAAGTGGGCTAATAACAACCTGGCCACGAACAGGTTTAGGTTAGAATAATGGCTGGGATGGGACGTGTACAGGAGCAGACTGCACTCGTAGACTTGTCAAATAGGTATATGTAGTGTGATCAAGTGTCATGCCGTGGCAAGTTGTTGGCTCACGGTTGTTGATGCGATCCCCTGCAACACCTCTTTGTTGAAACACGGCATAAGCGCTGAAAACTCAAGTGAGCACGCATGCTAGTCCAATCGTAGCGGCGCACAAGCGCCAAATCCCTGACCCCTAACAAGATGGGTCATGGAAAATTGATATGAATGAATCAAAGGATGATATACTATCCTATCTATTGACTTCGGCACTCCAAACGGCTTCGGCAGTTTCTCAAAACACGTGTTCCACACAATTCTCTTGCTGTCTGTATCACTAGATACTTTCTATAGACAAGCCAAGACGATCATGGTGACACCGAGGTCGCACACTTATGGAGGTGCCCTGCAAGGATCAAGTCGAAGTTGCAGAGACCTTCGACGGAGGTCAGAGAGTGAGCGCTGAGGCTCATGAGACGGAGAACACGGCCCGGCTGCTCCGCCTACACCTACCTGTCAGTGTGACCATCAGCGAGTCATGCAGATCGGCGACAACAGATAATGCTGATGGAGAGTCACAGGGCGTCGCAGACGACCCGGATGACATCGTAGAAGATCCCGGAATGCACACGGAGTGGCCAGTAGGCCTGCCAGATGACCCACCAGCGCACGAGGACAAGACCGCAGATGGTCGAGCAGTCGAGTCAAATGACTACAATGATCGTCAAAGTGTACATAGAAACGACCAGGATGTATCAGGGGGCACTGTAGACGACCCAGGAGGCCACTGAGTCCATGCTGAGTTGATGAGCACGCTGAACGAGTTGAGCATGTCAGGAAGTCGCACGGATGTGACGGTCGAGTCGCCCAGTGATGCGGACAGTCGGATGGAATCGGGAGGTAACAAGCATATACCTGAAGATGCCTAATGCGAGGTAGAAGAACAGGGCAACGATATGAATAGTGACAACAAAGCTGAGGTGGCACGCTCAGTCAGCCCAGCGCCAGACTGCAGCGCAGACATGACGAACGAGCCAGAGAGCAGGATTCTGAACGCAGATTACCATGGAGACGTCTAGGGGAGGTGAAGAGAATGACAGAGAGGGCAAATGAGACGGTAGCGATGGCACAACGAACGGCACCAACAGTGACCCGCAGCAAGTCACACTGAGGACGTTAGCTGCGAGTACAAGCAGTTAACACCAAGAATAACCAAAGAACACATCCATGGATTCACCTACGCCACGGAAACAGCTAGATGGCACCACAAATGTAGCGTGTGTACCCTCAGACGTCGAGCTCCAAAGATGAACGTACCAGAGTCGAAGCGGACACATTTGGAGCGTCTGAACGCGACAAAGACACTAGGAAGCGGTGGAAGAAGCTGCAGAATGCGTTAGAACATGCTAGAGAACGCTTGGAGGGAGAGGCGGAGAAAAACTCACCAGACGAGGCTCGAGATGAGCACTGCGAGACAAACGGTGCAGCGCACATGACAGGACAATCTAGACACGTTGAAGATGGCAGAGAACTGTCGAAAAATGTACTGAACATGTTGGATCGCGTCAGGAAATGCTTGGAATGAAAGGGTGAAGAGAACTCACCTAGGTGGGCTCCAGACGGGCCAGAGGATCCAAGCGGTGACATGGACGTACCAGGCAGCTC
>JBBPJY010000878.1:0-11880 GCA_038088975.1 Xerocomus cyaneibrunnescens
CTCCACACGACCAATAGAGTCACATGACCCCCATTGGCCTTCAAGGGTTTAGGCCTAAAAGGAGAATACTGTCATATCTCAGAATCACAAGTCCATCTCTGGTTATTCTGAAACAACTCTGCTACTATCTCCAGTCTGTTCCCCAATTCTCTCTTAGATACTTTACTTGGACTCTTACATTAGTAACCCTTCATGACTTCTTGTTCTCACTCTAACTCTGTTACTTGTTACATTTTTCCATCCTGGTTACATTCGGTGCTTCTTTTCTCCTCACTGTTCTCTTTTTCATCAGTTACTGTATTCTTCCTTGTCTTTGATTCCTCTTATTGGACCTTTCCTCCTCTAGTTGTATCTCTATCTTGACAGCTACATGTTTCTCCTTAGTCATCATCAGAATGTTCCAGCAAGTTCTTTTGCCTTAGTCATCATCTTTCCATTATGTATATAAACCTCACTTTCATCCCATGTAAGCTCTAAGCTCATTCTACACAATCTTAGCGATAGTTTTAGCCTCCAGTCTATCTGGGTGATCAGACTGTGACCTTGAGCCAAGCCTTGAGATTGCCACATCTCATCTTTGTTGTTCTTGTTCCAGCTATTGCTGTTGCCAAGCATAACATTACTTATCTTGTTATGTTCCATTCTGCTTACTCAGGACTTTGTTACCAATCAGCACAGCTCTGAGGCTGTGCTCCAGTTTTACTCAGCTTCAGATCCTCTGGTACATATTTCTTTCTGACTTTGAACTTAGTCATCTGATTCTCCCTCTTTATATAAACTCTGTAGAATTCTACCTTGTATCCCTTAGTTTGAATATTAACATAACTTGATGTTCTCCCCATTTGACCTCAAATCCTCTAAGTTGTTGTGTAACTTCTTTTGACCCATCCTCTGACCCCTGACCCTGTGTTTGTAAATTTAGGGCATCAAATTCCTTGCAAGAATATATCACATATGGTGAAGCCAAGCCCTGTCCAATCCCATCACAACTCTGGTTCATTGGAGTTTCTTGGAGTTCATCCAACATAGTGTTTAACACATTCCCTTACCCTTATGGCAATGGTGATATTCTTGTCTCCATTGTCTTGCTCTTGAGATGGTGAAGTCTTGAGTTCCACCCTGGACATATTGTCATCCTTAGCCTTATTGTTTCATGTTCAAGATAGTGTGGTCACAGTCATTGCTGTTGCCAGCCACTGTGGCATTGAGGACATTGTCACCTTGCCCTCATATTGTGAGCAACAAAACTATTGCAATGATTGCAACCTTTTGATTGTTTAGTCAATTACTGGAGAACCATTGATGCTAGCCTCCTAGACCCAGGAAACATTAGAAAGTCCTAATCAAGGTCTTTATACATTGCTTAGGTAAATTTTACCCTATCAGGAAATATTCCACAATCAATAAAGGCTACTTGTTATGAATTTCCATTTGATTCCTAGGGTGGCTATACCTCAAGACCAATGGTAGTCACCATTACCTTCCAGTTGATCTGAGAAGTACCCTACTTCGTTCTTCCTCTTTCATGCCATACCTTCATCTCTTGAACAATCCCTTCCTCTGGTCATATATCCATCTTGACAACCATGTGCCCCCTCTTAGTCATATGCAGAATGTTCTCATATTTTCCCTTTCCCTATTCATACTCCAAACCTTTTAGTATGTTCTTTTCTTAGTCATTGTCCTTTCCATCATGTATATAAACTTCACTCTTGCCTCATGTAAACTTCAAGCTAGTTCTATGTAATCTTAGCAATAGTTTTAGCCTTCAGTCAATCTGGGTGATCAGACTGTGACTTTGAGCCAAGCCTTGAGACTGCTATGTCTCATTTTCATCATTGTTCCAGCTATTGCTGTCACCTAGTGTAATGCTACTCATTGCAACAGTTTTGTTGTTGACTACATGAAGTATGTAAATCATACATTGTTGTCATTGCTTATGTAAGAGTTTGGTCATCACCATGAAATTTATCTTAATTGAGCAAACCACTTATATTATCTTTCTTCTAAAATTGGGCCAATTGACTCACCAGATCTCTCATGGTACTGGTTTAAACCACTCCACCATTGGTAGACTTCACTTTAAACACCTTTTCAACACACCCAAGGCCTCTGGTGGATGTTCATTCCTTATAACACTCACTAACATATGTTATGCCATTCATTTTATTGAGACTGGAAATCCCACTCAGGTGGCCAAAACTCTTCAGAATATCAAGAATAAACCAATTTCTGCATAAACAATTAAAAACCATTTCAAAAATGCTGGCATGAAAGTTGTGGTGAAGAAAAAGCATCCTTCACTTCTTAAGTGTTTTAAGCAAGCAAGGTTGGACTTTGCTTTGAGCCATTAACATTGGAATACAGAGGATTAAAAGCATGTCATAAGTTCAAATGAGACCAAAATCAATCACATTGGGTCAAATAATAGGAAGTGGGTGTTGAAAAAGGCAGGAAAGGGCCTAAATAATAGGCTTATAAAATGAACTGCAAAGTTTGAAGGAGGATTCTTGATAATGTGGGGCTGGATTACATGAACAGGAATTGGGATTGCATGCAAGATTGATGATAAGATAAATGCTTATATTTATGAGCAAATTTGAGAGCATTAACTCCTCAAACCCTAGAGTATTATTGCAAATATCTAGGAGACATTGTTACACTAGTTGACAGCAATAGCCAGAACAAAAACTACAGCAATAAAGATGAGACATGGCAGTCTCAAGGCTTGGCTCAAGGTCACAGTCTGATCACCCAGATAGACTGGAGGCTAAAATTATCACTAAGATTGTGTAGAACTAGCTTAGAGGTTACATGGGACAAAAGCAAGGTTTATATACATAATGAGGAGATGATGACTAAGGCAAAAAAACTTGCTGAAATGTTCTGATAATGACTAAGGGGAAATACATAGTCATTAAGATAGAGATACAACTAGAGGAGGGAAGGTCTAATAAAAGGAATCAAAGATAAGAAAGAATGCAGTAACCTAGGAGAGGAGAATAATGAGGAGAAAAGAAATATCCAATCTAACCAGGGTGGAAAAAAATAACAATACCCCCTTTGTAGCTTCAAAGACCTTCTTTGAACAGATGAAACCAATTAGACCATAAGAGGTGAGCACTGCATCAACCTCCTTTAAGGAACTGTGCACAGCAGCAGGTTTGGAAACAGCACTCAGCTGCATGTCCTGGAATACTGGTTGAAGGTTTTCTATTCTGAGTTGAAGGGACCAGTCAGAGTGGAATGGGACTGATACCCCAAAATGGTGTCATCAATGATGAGATCCTCATTATTCATTGATGAATGAATTTGGTAATTGGTCTGGATGGAGCAGTCCAAGAGGATATGACTGTGAAGTCCACAGTGAGCACATTCCTGAAGGGGGCAGCAATCTTTGTCATGACCCTGATGCTGGCAGTAGTTGCAAAGATGGGCTTCACAAAACTGGAAGAGGTAACCCGGTGCCCATTGGTTGCAATGGTTGCATTGATAGTGAGGGCAGAAGGGTAGTGCATGAGATTGGCTATGACAATGGCAGCAAAAGGGGAATCTGAGGGGGTAGGGCCAGACAGTGTGGCAGTGTAGAGACCCGCAATTTCCTACATGTGAAATCCATGTTTTTAGGTTCCCCAATATTCCTGCAGTCACCCTTATGATGGTGCATTGACCCTGCAGGCACCCAGATGTTAGTCCACCACTCTTGCACCTGGTCTGATGTTCCTGTGACCAGTCCACTGCATCCTGACCATGCTGCTGTGCTGTCTGACCCACTTTCAGTGTGGAATGACTTCTAATACATGCAGAATGGATCTGTTATTAGTCTGACTGACTATATCATTGACTAGTTGACATTCCTCACCTGGTCTGATGTTCCCATGATTGGTCTACTGCATTCTGCACCATCCTGCTGTGCTATCCAACCCACTTTCAGTGCAGATCAACTCCAAGTACATGCTGAATTCATCTGCTATCATGCAGAATACTTATTTCATTGGCCAGATGGAAGTCTGACACTTATCCAATCACACAGCGGTGTTTTGTGGTAGGTTTCTGGTGCAGATTGACCCACTTTCAGATGCAGGTGAGTGGATTTGAGTGCAGAGTGCATTATTCTGGATCGAAATGACCACATTATGGTCCGGACTAGCTTATTTTGGGCCCAGACAGTTTATTTATGATCATTTGGATGTTTTGGAACATGTTTCCCTATGAGAGAGGCATGTACCTAGTTTACCAGAGAAAATCTTACCATCATCAGAGCATGGTTCTGATCTGTTTTCCCATTCCTGAAGCCTTGGCTGACTGTCCTCACTGTCTGCATTGCATGCAGAAGCCCAGAAACCACATTAGCAAGCCTGAAACATCACCCTCCCAGTCTGGAACCCATTTAGGAGCTAGCCACACCTGTGGTACACTCCCTAGTCCACTCTTTTATCCTTTTCTTCTTTCTTTGGCCATTCATGCATTTTTAACTCCCTGGGATGAATCTATCACCCATTTCAAGACATTTTGCTTTTCTACAGCAGTGCTCATGGCAGGGGTGGGTCCAGGTGCAAAAGTGGAGGGCTGGGCTTGCCAGCTGTTGGATGCTACTGGCTCCCATAGAGAGGGTAATGTGGTGTGTGGAAGTGTAGGAGAGGAAATCCAATCTACTAGGTGGACTGAAGAGGAGAGTCAAATAGAAGAGGAACCAGAAGAAGATATCAGGGAGGGGGTAGAGAGGATGGTGGGCAGTGGCATGGGAGGTGCTTTAGAGTGGTTGTCATTGACATATCACTCTCTTTCAGCCAGGGAGAGGGTGAGGACAATTAGCTGGATGGTGCATTGGAGGATGGATGGAGAGAGTTGGGTTACATAGTGATAACGTTCTCTGTAGTATAAGGTGTTAGTGAGATCAGATAAGATAGAGTCCATGCCCAAGTCATAGGAAGTGTGTCATATCCAGGACTCACAAGTCCATCTCTAGTCCTTCCAGACCAACTCCACTATGACCTCTGGTCTGTTCTCCTGTTTCTCTCTTAGATATCCTACTTGGACTCTGACCTTTAGTAAACTATCCTGACACTCTTCATGTTCTAACTCTGTTATTTATCTACTTACATTTCATTCTCTGCTTACTCAGAACTCCATTACCAATCAGCACAGCTCCAAGGCTGTTCTCTGGTATTACTCAGCTTTTGTCATTCTGGTACATAGTTCTTTCTAACTCTGGACTTAGTCATCCAATTCTTCTCTGTATATAAACTCCATAGATTCTGCTTTGTATTTCCTTAGTTCAAATATCAACTTAACTTGACGTTCTCTTCATTTGACCTCAGCTCTCTAAGTTGCTGTGCAACTACTCTGATCACCCTCCAACCTCTGACCCTCCATCTGCAAATTTGGGACACAAAATCCCTTGCAAGGGCACACCACATAAGGTGAAGTTGAAGTCTCGTCCAACCCCCTCATAACTCTGCCTCTTCAGAGTTCCTCAGAGTTCATCCAACTTAGTTTAACAAAGTGAAAAGACCATTCAGCAGACATGCCAGGGCAAGGGTATAACAAATGATAGTAAGAGAGAGTACTTGATTATAGAGGTGGATTAGGATAAAGATGAGCAGGTTGACATGATGGGGGATAAGATGTTTGAAGGAGAAGAGGATTCATGGGGTGGAGAGGATATTGGCATAAAGAAGGCATTGTTGGAACTGAGGGAGGCAAATGGGGTAGGCAGGATGGGTGGCTAGGTATGAGTTCTCTTCTGGAGATAGTGGCATGATGGTTATGCATGGTTGAGGGTTAAACCAAGGTACTTTGGATGATAGACATACAGGAGGTGCATGGAGGTAAGGATGAGGAGTATGGAAGCAAGAGCATATAAGAGAAATAGGAATCATTCAGTTAAGAGGTTGTACCAGTCCATAGTGATGATCATGAAAAATGATGGAATTTATAATCTTGGAGGAGGGAGGCCATGTGGAAGAGATTGGAGAGTGGTTTTCATTTATTTTCAGAGGACAGGCATCCTTTCTACTTGATTAGGAATTTCTGACAGAGTCCTATCCCTTGATGTGCAAGGATTGCTTCTACTTTGTAATGTTCCTCATCATTAATCAAATCAGGTGGTGGTGGTGTAAAACAATAAAATATCTTCAAAGGGGCAATAAGTTTATCCCAGGGGGTCATTGATGCACAAATGGCCAAAGAAAAGAAGAAAAAGGTAAAAGAATGATTGGGAGCATACCACCAGTGTGGTTAGCTCCTAAATGGGTTCCAGGCTGGGAGGATGATGTTCCAGAATTGCTAAAGTAGTTCCAGGCTTCTGTGCACAATGCAGACAGCAAGGATGGCAGGACCAGGCTTTGAAAGAGAGAAAACTGATCAGAACTGTGCTTGATGATGGTAAGATTTCCCCATCAACAAGGTACATGCCTATATGATAAGCAAACATATCCCAAAACCTCCAAACAGTGACAAACAACCACAAATAGATCATCCGGTCCCAAAATAGGCTAATCCAGACCCTAATGCACTCATCCAGATCCAAAATACTGCAATCCACACTCAAATGTGCTCATCTAGACCTGAAAGCAAGTCAATCCACACCAGAAACATACTGCAGAACATTGCTGTGTGATCAGATCAGTGTCAGGTGCCCATCTGGCTGATGAAATGAATAATCTGCTTGATAGCGGATGTAATCTGCATGTATTGGAAGTCAATCCACATGGAAAGTGGGTCGGAAAGCACACTGGAATGGTCAGGATGTGGTGAACTGGTTGCAAGAGCATTGGATTGGGTGCAGGAGTGGCGGATTAGGTATAGGATGACTGTGAAAGTGGTGGATGATTTTTGGAATATCTCTAAGGATGTCAGGGGGCCTAAAAACACAGATTTCACATATAGAGAATTGTGAGTCTCTATAGTGGGATAAAGCTCAGACTGTGAGTGGTGGTTAAGTTATATGGGGATAAAATGGAGGCATGGAACATGTCATGTATCTTCCAGGTTGAAGAAAGGTGATGTCTCTATGTGGTTGGGGAGATCACTTGAGTAATATCAAAGGGGCCTTCTTGTTATGGAGCAAGTTTATAAAAGGGATAGTGGAGGTGGAGGTTAGTGGCTTCCAGCCAGACCTTATCTCCTACTTTCCATGGGCAGAACTTGGAGTTAACATGTTCCTTCATCAGTTGTTGAGCTTCTTGATGGGCTATCAAGGCTTCATCTTGGATGTTTGTGAGGATGGTGAGACATGTAGTCAGGGCAGGAAGGAAGGTTTTTCCAATGGGAGGATATGATTGGGATTTATACCACATCATGAGGGAGAATGGAGAGGTCTTGGTCAATGAGTGCATAGTGGAGTTGTGAGTGAATTTGCCATAGAGAGAAGGGAGGGCCAAAGTTCTGGGTGTCCTTGGCAGATGATTCAGAGGTATGTTTCAAGTTCCTGGTTTACTTGTTTGGTTTTTCCATCAGTTTGTGGATGGTATGCCAATGAGAGTTTAAGGTCATAGTAGAGGAGTCTGGCTAGCTCTCTGGAAAAGGTGGAGGTGAATTTGGTGCCTCTGTTGGAGATGCAGGTGTTGTGCAGGCCTATGTGGAGGAAAAATTTTTCTCAGAAGAGTTTAGCAACACCAGCAGCATCCATAGTTTTGGAGCAAGGGATGAGGAATACCCCCTTAGTAAGGCCATGGTCAACCACAGCCATGACAGAGTCCAGGGTGTGAATGGGAAAAGGCCAGTGATGAGGTCAACAGAGATTTGTTGGAAGGGTTGGGTGCACAAGGAAGACAAAGAAGACAGGGGGAGAATGGTGGGGTGAGTGTTCACTTCATTTTGTTGGCAGGTAGTGCAACCCCAGATATAGTTTCAAATAAAAGTATGACTGGTTCTTGGGTGAAAAGAAATTGGAAATGACAGAATGTGCCTTCTTGATCTAGTCTCCATATCCAAGGTTGCTTGATTCAGATGAGGAGGTTGAGGGGTTGAGCCAGGTCAGAGAACCCTGGGATAAACTTGCAGTAGAAGTTGCAGAAACTGAGAAATGATCATATATCTTTGACTGAAGTGGGGGGGTTCCACTTGGTGATTGCTTCTATCTTCACTGGATCTATTTGTACTTGTCCTCCTCCCACTATCAACCCAAGGTTGTTACACTAGTACATTAGCACTTGCCGGAACCTTAGCTGAGGACACTACACAAGGCATGGCCACCTTGAGTCTTGAATAGTTACTCAGTCAGTTCATCCAGAATGACTGGAGGCACAAAACTGATGCTGGAATTGCGTAGAACTAGCTTAAGATACAAAGGATCAAGACCAAGCATATATGTACTGAAGAGAAACTGATGACTAAGAAAGAGAAGACTCAAGAACATTTGACATATGACTAAGATGGGACACATTGCCATCAAGAGAGAGATATGGCAAGAGGAGAGAAGGAGTCTGAGACATGAGTCAAAGAGACAAGGAGAGTGAGAGACAGAAAGGAAGAAAGGAAGAAAAGACATTGGCATACAAGGCAGGTATGAGGATAAGAAAAAGAATAAAATGGTAGACCCTTCTAGTGAGATATCACAACACAATCAACCATGTATGCATGATCGTAACAAAGGTATTTGATTTCTGGGGTTTCAAAGGTGTATTTGGATGGTTTCAGTATCAGACCATGTTCACATAGTCATTGTAGCACTAGTTGAGTGTGGACATGGTGTAGTTCCAGATTGTCTTTGGTGCCAATCCCTGGGTTGTCCATATAGATCTTTAGCCAGCCTTCTGTGCAGTAGTTGGCAAAGATGTGATTCATGAAGGCATGAAAGGCCAGGGGGCTCCATACATGCTGAAGAACATGATGATGGGCTTGAAAAGACCATCTGGAGCAATAAAAGCTGCTTTTCATTGATTTTCTTCTCAAATATGGATATTGTTGTAGCCCCATCAAATGTCAAATTTGTGAAGATATTGCAATCTTTCATGTTGTCAATGAGGTCATTGATACAGGAAAGGGGGTAGGCATTTTTGATTGTGTGTTTGTTCAGGTATTGGTAGTTGTGGTAGGGTCATAAGGAGCCATTCTTCTTTGAAACAAAGAAGAATGGAAAGGCCTGTGGGGATTTCAATGGAACAATATGCCCATTGGTAAGGTTTTCATCAATGAAGGCTTTGCAAGCAGCTTATTCAGCTGGGAAGAGGGCATATATCTTGGCAACTTTTGGGACAAAAGAGTCTTTTAGGTCAATGGTGTGGTTGAATGTTCAATAAGGGAGTAGGGAATTGGGAGTTTTGTCAGTGAGTACATCAGTAAAGTCCAAATAGGCATCTGGAAAGGGGGATGTCATTTTCATCAAAGCAATGGCTAGTTCCATAGAGAGGGTGGTTCTACATATGAATTCTCCATTCAGCCAGGCCTCTTGATTCCAGAGGCCATCCCTAATCTGTTTATCAGGGTCAATCCCTAACCACCAGATTAGGTATCAGATCAGAACTGTGTCAAATGACTTTCTGGAGGAGCAGTTGTTAGGACGTGACAGGTGTCCAGCTTTCCAGTTAATCTTGGGGTTGTAAGTGCATAGCCAGGGTATTCCTAGTATGAGTTGGTGGTGGCCTAGTCCTACTACCATCAAGTCTAATTGTTGTTCAAAGGAGTCAGCATGAAGGTGGATGAAGGCTTTCATCCTAATGGTTTTTTTGACATTTGGAGTTCTGTCTATGTTGTAAGTGAATCTGGGCATTGGGAGTTGTTTGGTGGGGCAGAAAAGTTCAGCAACTAGGGCAGGGTTAATAAAATTTCCAGTGGCCCCACAGTCAATCAAGGTGGTGGTTTCAATGGTTTGGACTCCATGAAAAAGGGTAATGGGGATATGAATTGCTCATTTGGTGATGGACAATATTAATACAGGAGCAATAGTATAAGAGAAGGATGTTGACACTTCCTCTCCTTTTAAAAATCCTCATCAGAGACTTCCTCTATCCTAGATATCTCTTCTTTTCTTCTGGGGGTTTCTTCTTTGTCTTAACAGGCTTTGAGAATGGCAAGAATTTCAGTAGGGTCTCTCCCTTTTCCTTTAATGGTTTGAACATAGGTGGCAAGTTCCAATTTTGAAGGTGAAGTTGCAATGGTTTCTGTGCCTCTAATGCATAGAGAGCAGTGGGGAGGACAAAGAGGGGCTGAGAAAGAGTTGGTGTGGAGGTGATTTCAAGTGAAACACCCTTCTTTCTTGCAAATGAGACAGAGGCAGTTTTTGAGACACCAGGTGTGTTTGACTGGGAAGAGGTTAAAGATATCAATATCTATGGCATTTGGGTCACAAGGAGTTTAAGGAGTTTCTCCTCCTGCAAAAGCATGAATTTCCTTTCAAAGCATGCCTCTGGTGTCAAAAGCATCATGGGCAGTTCTGGCTTTCTCAATCCATTTGTTGAGGGTGATGGAACAAGTTTCTTCATGGAGGACTTTGTCAGCAATTCAACTTTTGATCTCCATGCTGATATAGTACATAAGGGTGTTCTGGTCAGTAATCCCAGATATATCCAAGGTGGCTTTGAAGTCAGTGATGTATTCATGAAATCCATCAGTCCACTTTCCTTCCTTATTCTTTTCAGCCTTCTGTTTGAGGAATAATAGGTCATGGTGGGCTCAGGCCTTCCAGTTGTAGGGAAAGAAGATATTGACAAAGTTAGTGGCAATCTTATCAAAGGTTTTCTCTGCAGTGTCAACCTTTGGGTCATCTACTTCGTTGAACTATCATTCAGAGAATGTGGCCCCTTGTCCTTCACTCATCTTATTGAGGGTGATTATAATTTTAGTGGCTTTGTCATAAACAGCAGCATTGATGGCAAAGTAGGCTTTTATAGCCTTGATCCATCAGGGTGCATTCTCTGATTTATTTGATAAGTCACTTGGGAGTCCAGCTCAGATCTCCTTGGTGGTAGTGGCAGTGGTGGAAGCAGTGGCAGGGTTCAACATGACAACTGCAGGCAAGGGGGCAGCTGGGGGTTATGCTGATAGCACAGCAGTTATAAGGGCAGTTATTGATTGCATAGGGGTGTAGTGGATCCAGATGGCACTGGATTGGCAGGGATGGATGTTCCTGACAACACAGGGGCAAAGACAGAGTTAGAAAGGGGAAGATGATGTTGATGATGAGGGAGTTCTTCAGGAGGGTGAGTTGAGGGCCCAGTGACTCTCCTAGGGATACAAGTGATGGAGGGATCTATAGGATGGTGGGCATCAGTCCACTGTTCCCTTCTGATAGGAGTGGGAGAGGGAGTGTGGCTTTTGTAGTCAGAGGAGATTTCAACATCAGGGTCTTCTTTAATAGGATCACCACTAGGTCTGGTAGACCAGAGGTTGGTGAGCACTCATTCCAGAGATCACTCAATGATGGGGGGAGAGTTTCCCTAGACAGGAAGGGACAAAGGGAAAGCTAGTTCATTTGTTATGCTAGGCAATAGCAATAGCCAGAACAAGAACTACAATGATGAAGATGAAACATGGCAGTCTCAAGGCTTGACTCAAGGTCATAGTCTGATCACTCAGATAGACTGAAGGCTAAAACTATCACTAAGATTATATTGTAGAGACTTGCAATTCCCTACATATGAAATCCATGTTTTCAGGTTTCCTGACATTTCTGCAGTCATTCCAATGTTAGTCTGCCACTCCCACACCTGGTCTAATGATTTCTGCAACTGGTCCACTGCATCCTGACCATTTCACTATGCTGTCCGACCCGCTTTCAGTGCAGAATGACTCCCGATACATGCAGAATCCATCCACTATCAGGCAGAATACTCATTTCATTGGCCAGATGGGAGTCTGACACTTATCCAATTACACAGTGGTGTAGAGACTGGCAGTTCCCTACATGTGAAATTCATGTTTTGGGGGTCTCCAACA
>JBBPJY010000879.1:0-11876 GCA_038088975.1 Xerocomus cyaneibrunnescens
GGTAGAAACAAAAGACAGCTCCACAGAACACTTTCTTGGCTCCGATCCATCGTATGATTCTTGCGCAGAGTAATACCTGTATACAGGCATTCACGATTCCAAATGTTGCCATGAATGTGCCTATGATGTGTGGCGGAAATCCTAGGCCACCGATTTCAATGGGCGATGAATAAAACAAGGGAAGAAGAACGATGAAGCCCATTTCTGAGAATGCCAGTAACCCACAATTGGAGATGGGTATCATCACAGAGTAGGTTCTCATAAGGGTCGACATCGGAATAGGTCGCGGGTGGTCCATAAATGGGCTATCTGGAGGATTCTCGACTGTTGGTCTCTCTGACTCCTGTTTCTTGCCCGTTTTCGATGGCAACGACTAAATGAATATGAGATCACCAGCCAGTTCGAACGAGGTTGATGCCGTACCTCCCTCATGAACATCGCACAAACTAAAAACATCAATGTAGTGATACATGCCGATACGAAAGACGGAAGGAAGTATGGGTATGTTGCCCAGAACTGACCCTGAAAGACGTGGGGCCATCGCTCTTGCGGATTTGCGAGTGCACCACCGAAGAATGAACTGCAGAATAACGTTAGCCAAACATTCACCACAACGCCTATGTGCCAAAACGCACGCCGTTGTAACCCCGATGAGATATGTTGGTGGCATGAGAGTAAAGACCCGAGCCATGTTGGAGACATCAGCCAGGTCGCCGAGCATGCTCTTCATCACTCCAATGGTGCCATTCAGAACCCCAGCAATGCATCGACTGGTGAGCATCCATTCAGTCGACGTTCTGACAAGGGGTCGATTTCACTTGCCTGATGATGAGTGTACCCATGGTCCGTGATAGGCCAAATGCAAAGTTGGACACACTAAGGCCAAGCAGTCCAAGTAAAATGATGGGTCTGCGACCAATGAAATCGGATAACCGGCTCCATTGCCATGATGTGAGTGCCTGCATGACGAAAAAGAGAGACTCCTACGCGACGATGAGCATGGTGGCAACTTTGTGAATGTGTAAGCGCCTACGATGAGACCTGCATAATAACCGATCTTGCGATCGTCTCCTCCTGTGATGCCAAGCCCACCAACGAGCTGATTTGAACGGAACACGGGTTATGTGAGCAGCAGATATCGCAAGGTACAGCGTGAACTGTTGACTAACCTGGTTAATGAAAGGAAAAATGTATATAGATGAGATGGGATCCGCCATCAAGGCAACCATGGCGAGAGCTATTTGACCCCATAGCAAAGGTGTAGGTTTGGACTCTCCTTGGAGAAGCGGGGTCTCCTCTGAGTCTTCTGGACGTCCGTCTGTGTTCACCATGGCAGGAACTGAGAGAGTGAGGGGTAAGCCAAGGAACAGAAGCTCTTCACCGCGGAGCCCGACATCCGGATCCGCAAAAATAGGCTGAATAACGTTATTCTATGACAACTTCTCTATGGGCCAATGAGAACTGCGATTGGACGATGGTGGGTTTTAGCGACGGCAGGACCTTTGGTCTCCTTTTTTGTCGACCAGAGACCAGGAGGCTCCCTCGGTTAACTTGGGCCGATTTGCAGATTGGCACTAATACCAGGACATCGGCCACCACGCCATTGCTCAGATCACCGATGGGCCAGTGCATCAACCACTAGCAATCACTGACAAGTGTCCTGCTGTGATCGACGCGCATGAGACCGGCGCCGCTCAAGTGTTCATGTTCAAACTGAATCGTTTGCGGCCTCTTTCGGATAAGTACACGTATGCCAGCATGTACCACATCTGGACCGTAATCGCGAAGAACGGGATGGAAGTGAAGCAGTGTGAGCTCTCACTCTTCCCCCCGAATGCGTCCTTCCTACGTTGGGGTGGTGTTCGACCCTGATTCATTAAGGTTGCTCCACGAAGAGTTTTTCGACGTAAGCGCCTCGAAAATTCCTAGTAGCTTGTAAATTTTATTCTGACATGTCTGTTGGCTCCATGGGTTGCATAATGATGACGAAAACAATTTGAAAGGTGTCAGGGAAAAAACTGCCGAGGCCTACGTAATTTGAAGCTACACAGGTATCTAGTAATATGCAGCATATCATTAGCAGAGTCTGGTAGAGTCAACCTCATGTTCTCGTCTGTTGACGTGCTATCCATGTTACCACTTAATTTCCTACTGCATATCCTTGTCCTCTACGTCTGGTAAGTGTCACGACAGCACGACCCAAGATCCGGTGGCCACTACTTACTGCCAGAATTACATAAAAGGCTAAGTCGCCCAGAGCATCGTATGATTTGGAAAAAAAGAATAACGATGTCGTTGGCGCTGGTGTAATCCCACGCACACCGGATGCTCAGACTCTTGTCGCTCCCATTTACTGAGCCCAGATTTTGTTGTTAGGGGCAGATTTCATGATATACGCCATCTCACACCGGACGGAGGACATCTATCTCGCCTCCAATGCCTGCCGGACGGGGTTCTTATGGTATTCTTTCATATAGTCGCATCCGCCTCTTTCGTCCATCTGATCGAAACCGCTGCTGGTATCCAGCGTGCGTCCGATGATCTCGACGCCATCTACGCTTTTTGGGCCAAATTTGCGTATGGTATGCTGGAGTATCACGTACAGCCGTTCTTCATCAAAGCCATCACTAGTGCTAGGCAGAGGCAGGAGTCAGGTTCTCTATCGCGATCTGCAACTGGCGTCAGAGCGGGCGTATTCAGCTGCCTGTACGAAAGTGGGTGCGAGTCTGGACGTGCCGAGATCTTGCTCCTGCGCGTACGAGAGTTGGTGGGAAAAGGGCGACCCCGGCATTGTGCAGACGGCAGCGCGTGCCGCGTGGAACCACTTGAGCTTGTCGCGGAGCGCGTCGATCAGGTGGACCTCGTCCGATGTCAAGTCTGAGGTGACCTCCCCGCGGGGGCGTCCACGTCGTTGATGAGGCTGACCAACAAGCTTCCAGCTTGTCGTTGAGTGGACAGGAGAGTGCACATGAGGCATGCTGTTTCGAGCATGAAAGTAAAGGTCGTACCATTGGCGACTCAGCGTGATGTGGTGGCCCGAGGTGATGGTTTCCGAACCTTCGACTCGAAACCCTTCTCCGAGTCGGAGTCAGGCCCAGGTTCGTGGGTTGTTCTGTACTACTAGGGGTGATACAGCGAGCGGTTTTCAGATGCGAGAGCCTTGGGATTTTTCCAAGTAAGTAGGATGCAGAGTCGAATATCCGCCCGCTCTGCGGGATGTACGATCATGACGAATCAGGGGCGAAAGGGTGTGGAGAAAAGGTATCGCTATCGAATGCTATAACTCACCCGGGTATGATGATGTACTAGACACAGGATCGCAGTCTACATGTTCTAGGTCCGATTGCGTGCTACCGGGATGTCCCAGTTCGAGTTCCTGTTGGATATCCCCCTCACTCCTCGTCCTCCCAGTCTGGTAAACGTCGCGATAACACAACCAAGATCGTGATAACAATTGCCAGAACGACATAAACCAAGTTGCCGCCAAGAACATTGTATTGTTTGGAAAAAGCGAACAATGACGTCGTCGACGCTGGCGCAATCGCACGCACGACAGACGTTAGACTCTGGCTCAGCCCGTTCACTGAGCCCAGAGATTGTTTGTTAGGAGCTGACTTGTTGACGAACATGAAGATGGTAACTACACGAGTAAAGTGAGATTATCGATTCTCCCAGAAATAGAAAAAAACACACCATATGCTAGGTCCATGAAGATCATGAACCCAAGTTGGATACACAGAAGGATCCAGATCATTGGTCCAACTTTTCCCTGCGCTGTAACAACAGCACTCATGATAGGGAAAAGGAGGACCAATGGGTAGAAACAAAAGACAGCCCTGCAAAACACTTTCTTGACTCCAACCCATTGTACGATTCTTGCACAGAATAATCCTTGTATACAGGCATTCACGATTCCAAATGTTGCCAGAAACGTGCCGATGATGTGCGGCGGAAATCCTAGGCCACCGATCTCAATGGGCGACGAGTAAAACAAGGGAAGAAGAACAATGAAGCCCATTTCTGAGAGTGCTAGCATTCCATAGTTGGAGATGGGTATCATCACAGAGTAAGTTCTCATAAGGGTCGACATCGGAATGGGTTGCGGGTCAGCCATAGATGGGCTATCTGGAGGATTCTCGACTGTTGGTCTCTCTGACTCCTGTTTCTTGCCCGTTTTCGATGGCAACGACTAAATGAATGTGAGGTTACCAGTCAGTTCGGACGAGGTTGATGCCGTACCTCCCTCATGAACATCGCACAAACTAAAAACATCAATGTAGTGATACATGCCGATACGAAAGACGGGAGGAAGTATGGGTATGTTGCCCAGAACTGACCCTGAAAGACGTGGGGCCATCGCTCTTGCGGATTTGCGAGTGCACCACCGAAGAATGAACTGCAGAATAACGTTAGCCAAACATTCACCACAACGCCTATGTGCCAAAACGCACGCCGTTGTAACCCCGATGAGATATGTTGGTGGCATGAGAGTAAAGACCCGAGCCATGTTGGAGACATCAGCCAGGTCGCCGAGCATGCTCTTCATCACTCCAATGTTGCCATTCAGAACCCCAGCAATGCATCGACTGGTGAGCATCCATTCAGTCGACGTTCTGACAAGGGGTCGATTTCACTTGCCTGATGATGAGTGTACGCATGCTTCGTGATAGGCCAAATGCATAGTGGGACACACTAAGGCCAAGCAGTCCACGTAAAATGATGGGTCTGCGACAAATGAAATCGGATAACCGGCTCCCTTGCCATGATTTGAGTGCCTGCATGACGAAAAAGAGAGACTCCTACGCGACGATGAGCATGGTGGCAACTTTGTGAATGTGTAAGCGCCTACGATGAGACCTGCATAATAACCGATCTTGCGATCGTCTCCTCCTGTGATGCCAAGCCCACCAACGAGCTGATTTGAACGGAACACGGGTTATGTGAGCAGCAGATATCGCAAGGTACAGCGTGAACTGTTGACTAACCTGGTTAATGAAAGGAAAAATGTATATAGATGAGATGGGATCCGCCATCAAGGCAACCATGGCGAGAGCTATTTGACCCCATAGCAAAGGTGTAGGTTTGGACTCTCCTTGGAGAAGCGGGGTCTCCTCTGAGTCTTCTGGACGTCCGTCTGTGTTCACCATGGCAGGAACTGAGAGAGTGAGGGGTAAGCCAAGGAACAGAAGCTCTTCACCGCGGAGCCCGACATCCGGATCCGCAAAAATAGGCTGAATAACGTTATTCTATGACAACTTCTCTATGGGCCAATGAGAACTGCGATTGGACGATGGTGGGTTTTAGCGACGGCAGGACCTTTGGTCTCCTTTTTTGTCGACCAGAGACCAGGAGGCTCCCTCGGTTAACTTGGGCCGATTTGCAGATTGGCACTAATACCAGGACATCGGCCACCACGCCATTGCTCAGATCACCGATGGGCCAGTGCATCAACCACTAGCAATCACTGACAAGTGTCCTGCTGTGATCGACGCGCATGAGACCGGCGCCGCTCAAGTGTTCATGTTCAAACTGAATCGTTTGCGGCCTCTTTCGGATAAGTACACGTATGCCAGCATGTACCACATCTGGACCGTAATCGCGAAGAACGGGATGGAAGTGAAGCAGTGTGAGCTCTCACTCTTCCCCCCGAATGCGTCCTTCCTACGTTGGGGTGGTGTTCGACCCTGATTCATTAAGGTTGCTCCACGAAGAGTTTTTCGACGTAAGCGCCTCGAAAATTCCTAGTAGCTTGTAAATTTTATTCTGACATGTCTGTTGGCTCCATGGGTTGCATAATGATGACGAAAACAATTTGAAAGGTGTCAGGGAAAAAACTGCCGAGGCCTACGTAATTTGAAGCTACACAGGTATCTAGTAATATGCAGCATATCATTAGCAGAGTCTGGTAGAGTCAACCTCATGTTCTCGTCTGTTGACGTGCTATCCATGTTACCACTTAATTTCCTACTGCATATCCTTGTCCTCTACGTCTGGTAAGTGTCACGACAGCACGACCCAAGATCCGGTGGCCACTACTTACTGCCAGAATTACATAAAAGGCTAAGTCGCCCAGAGCATCGTATGATTTGGAAAAAAAGAATAACGATGTCGTTGGCGCTGGTGTAATCCCACGCACACCGGATGCTCAGACTCTTGTCGCTCCCATTTACTGAGCCCAGATTTTGTTGTTAGGGGCAGATTTCATGATATACGCCATCTCACACCGGACGGAGGACATCTATCTCGCCTCCAATGCCTGCCGGACGGGGTTCTTATGGTATTCTTTCATATAGTCGCATCCGCCTCTTTCGTCCATCTGATCGAAACCGCTGCTGGTATCCAGCGTGCGTCCGATGATCTCGACGCCATCTACGCTTTTTGGGCCAAATTTGCGTATGGTATGCTGGAGTATCACGTACAGCCGTTCTTCATCAAAGCCATCACTAGTGCTAGGCAGAGGCAGGAGTCAGGTTCTCTATCGCGATCTGCAACTGGCGTCAGAGCGGGCGTATTCAGCTGCCTGTACGAAAGTGGGTGCGAGTCTGGACGTGCCGAGATCTTGCTCCTGCGCGTACGAGAGTTGGTGGGAAAAGGGCGACCCCGGCATTGTGCAGACGGCAGCGCGTGCCGCGTGGAACCACTTGAGCTTGTCGCGGAGCGCGTCGATCAGGTGGACCTCGTCCGATGTCAAGTCTGAGGTGACCTCCCCGCGGGGGCGTCCACGTCGTTGATGAGGCTGACCAACAAGCTTCCAGCTTGTCGTTGAGTGGACAGGAGAGTGCACATGAGGCATGCTGTTTCGAGCATGAAAGTAAAGGTCGTACCATTGGCGACTCAGCGTGATGTGGTGGCCCGAGGTGATGGTTTCCGAACCTTCGACTCGAAACCCTTCTCCGAGTCGGAGTCAGGCCCAGGTTCGTGGGTTGTTCTGTACTACTAGGGGTGATACAGCGAGCGGTTTTCAGATGCGAGAGCCTTGGGATTTTTCCAAGTAAGTAGGATGCAGAGTCGAATATCCGCCCGCTCTGCGGGATGTACGATCATGACGAATCAGGGGCGAAAGGGTGTGGAGAAAAGGTATCGCTATCGAATGCTATAACTCACCCGGGTATGATGATGTACTAGACACAGGATCGCAGTCTACATGTTCTAGGTCCGATTGCGTGCTACCGGGATGTCCCAGTTCGAGTTCCTGTTGGATATCCCCCTCACTCCTCGTCCTCCCAGTCTGGTAAACGTCGCGATAACACAACCAAGATCGTGATAACAATTGCCAGAACGACATAAACCAAGTTGCCGCCAAGAACATTGTATTGTTTGGAAAAAGCGAACAATGACGTCGTCGACGCTGGCGCAATCGCACGCACGACAGACGTTAGACTCTGGCTCAGCCCGTTCACTGAGCCCAGAGATTGTTTGTTAGGAGCTGACTTGTTGACGAACATGAAGATGGTAACTACACGAGTAAAGTGAGATTATCGATTCTCCCAGAAATAGAAAAAAACACACCATATGCTAGGTCCATGAAGATCATGAACCCAAGTTGGATACACAGAAGGATCCAGATCATTGGTCCAACTTTTCCCTGCGCTGTAACAACAGCACTCATGATAGGGAAAAGGAGGACCAATGGGTAGAAACAAAAGACAGCCCTGCAAAACACTTTCTTGACTCCAACCCATTGTACGATTCTTGCACAGAATAATCCTTGTATACAGGCATTCACGATTCCAAATGTTGCCAGAAACGTGCCGATGATGTGCGGCGGAAATCCTAGGCCACCGATCTCAATGGGCGACGAGTAAAACAAGGGAAGAAGAACAATGAAGCCCATTTCTGAGAGTGCTAGCATTCCATAGTTGGAGATGGGTATCATCACAGAGTAAGTTCTCATAAGGGTCGACATCGGAATGGGTTGCGGGTCAGCCATAGATGGGCTATCTGGAGGATTTTCGACTGTTGGTCTCTCTGACTGTGGTTTCTTGCCCGTTTTCGATGGCAACGACTAAATGAATGTGAGGTTACCAGTCAGTTCGGACGAGGTTGATGCCGTACCTCCCTCATGAACATCGCACAAACTAAAAACATCAGTGTAGTGATACATGCCGATACGAAAGACGGGAGGAAGTATGGGTATGTTGCCCAGAACTGACCCTGAAAGACGTGAGGCCATCGCTCTTGCGGATTTGCGAGTGCACCACCGAATAATGAGCTATAGGATGACGTTAGCTAAACGTTCACTATAACAGTCTGTACGCCAAAACGTACGCCGCGGTAACCGCCATAAAATACGTGGGTGGTATGAGGGTAAAGACTCGAGCCATGTTGGAGACATCGGCCAGGTCGCCGAGCATGCTCTTCATCACTCCAATGTTGCCATTCAGAACCCCAGCAATGCACCGACTGGCGAGCATCTATTTAGTCGATGTTCGGAAAAGAGGTCGATTTCACTTGCCTGATGATGAGTGTACCCATGGTCCGTGACAGGCCAAATGCAAAGTTGGACACACTGAGACCAAGCAGACCAAGTAAAATGATGGGTCGGCGACCAATGAAATCGGATAACCGGCTCCATTGCCACGATGTGAGTGCCTGCATGACGAAAAAGAGGGACTCCTATACAACGATGAGTATGGCAGCATCTCTGCGAATGTGTAAGCGCCTACGATGAGACCTGCATAATAACCGATCTTGCGGTCGTCTCCTCCTGTGATGCCAAGCCCACCAACGAGCTGATTTGAACGGAACATGAGTTATGTGAGCAGCAGATATCCCAAGGTACAGCTGACTGACCTGATTGATGAAAGGAAAAATGTATGTAGACGAGATGGGTTCTGCGACCAAGGAAACCATGGCGAGAGTTATCTGACCCCACGGCAAAGGTGTGGGTTTGGATTCTCCTTGGAGAAGCGGGGACTCCTCTGAGTCATCCGGATGTCCATCTATGTTCACCATGGCAGGAACTGAGAGGGTGAAAGAGCATCGAACAAGAGCCCGCAGCTCGGCTTCTTGAATTTGGCCCGAATATGTTGATTAAGTTGCGTGTCCCGACTTTGCCCTAACACTCCACTACGCACATTGACTTTAGGCCCTTGTTGATCACCTTCTCTCTAGCAAGGGAGTTTCGTGTGCCTTAGCCATTAGACCATCAACTGAGAAGTTGAGCTTTGATTTTTTTGAGTCGAACATTGCATTTTTGTCGTAGTGAGTATGAAGACGAATGACTGTTGCTGTAACCAAGGGACATCCTCTTTACAAAGAAGCTCGATGAGTTCATCGAGTGCTGCACGTAAAATCGATTGGTCAAAAGTTGACATGATGGCAACGACCAATGTGAGGGTCCCACATCAACTCAGTATGATCACATTGTACTTGTGTCATAGCCCGAATCGTCGAAGACCACCGTTGCGTTTAGAAGGACTTCGCCCCAACTCGAATCTTGTCCATCGACGGTTCCCACCATTTGGATCCCTATTCAACCTGAGCCACTCGACGCATCCTGCCTTTGGGCATCATGAGTTCGTTTGCCCTTCTGTCGACAGCGCTTTCGGTCGCAGCAGCATGGTTTTACTTCTCTCCAAGTCGGCAGCGGGGGCCGAGGGGCGTAATCAACCTTGTGACGACAGCGGCAGCTGGCCTGCACACCTTGTTCGTCCTATCCAACTTCGTGCTCTACCGGCCTCCAAACCTATTCACGCGATTACGAATACCCATAAACGCGCCGGTGGACCGCATAAGAGCTCTGCTGATGAGAGAAGCCGGTTTTAACACGACGGGAGACAGAGGCGCAGTCATCGTTCCTCCAGAAATTCCAAAAAACGTCGAGGCGCTACTCACGAGGTTGGGTGTACACGGAAGCAGGGATGTATACGTGAGGTACGTACGTTCCTCCAGTCCTCGAAAGGTAGAGCTCACAGGAGGCAAGGTTCGGGCAACGCGCCATGCAAATGTGTTCCTACTGTTCCTCGGCCACCGACTACGCGACGCTCGTTCTATCGGGCGTCCTTCTCGACTACCTACGAACCGCGACGCTGCTCCTCTTGTTGACCACCAACATCAACGGTCGACAGCGATGGAGGACGAACGTCCTCGGCGCACTGACGTGTGCATTTCTCGCCGAGGTCTACGCGTTCACCTCCGCCAGCGCGGTGCCACTCGAAAAAGACGCCCACACAGCATTCATGGTGCGTCGGCGTTCGTACTGCGACGCGTCTGTGACTCTTGACGATCAACCATGACCCACGCAGTGGCATGACAATCTATTTCTGGCACGTAACGCACTTTTCTTAGTGCTTCCCGTCGTCATTCAAATGTTGCCCCCCATCTACCCGCCTCCCCCAGCCTCCGTAGCGCTCGCTTCGGTACTTGAGAGCCTTGAACGAACGCTTCCTCGTGCGCAACTCCTGAGGTATTTCCGCCAAGCTGTTCTCAGGCACCCGCACACTCGTGAACAGGCTGTCGAGTTCTGGACCAATGATGCCGCCGATGGCGTAGCCGCGCGAAGCAGTCCAAACGTACAGATGACCGCATCCAAGCTAGGGTTTGGGTTCGCACCACCGACGAGTTCTGGAGACATGGGTGGACGAGAAAGCGTATTGAGGATCAACGCGAGGATGGCGGTCCAGTCCTTGAAACCGCTGCTTATGCCTCCAGCAAATTGAGTGTGGGGTAAGAAAGACGATTACCATGACGGTCATTCCGTCTCGGACGCGTGGATAGAGTAATTACAATGTTGAAGAATCTACTTGTTTATCCCCAATGGCTGCATAAAACCTGAACAACTCAGCACCTTGAAGATCCAACAGCCTTCTTGCTTGACAGCAGCACGCCCTCGATTCTACGGATCCGTTGTTTTGTATGCCTTGACCAAATTGTCATGGTCTTCCCTTGAAACGAAAGCGGCATCATGGTGTTGGCGGCGTGGGGCTATACGGTGGCTTGGAGAGTGTGGTGGATCTGCTTGGGCTAGAATTATATACACCCTTCCTTCAGCCGAGGTAATGTCGGATATAGAAAGAAACCACTTACCACCCATTTCTGTCAGCTTGAGCGGAACATCATGCACTTCAGTTTTGCACGTCCAAGCGCGTTTTGAAGCGGGTGGAGGCGAAGAGATAGGTTGACTCCGTTTACCTTGAACTGAATGGGAACATTTCGTCCCGCGAGTCTTGGACTGTAAGCCGCGGATGCCCGGCTAAGGGTCGCAAGTAGTTCTGCGGTCGATACAAGGGCGACAAGGACTATCAGACGAGGGAGCGATGACCACAAAAACCTCCGCCTGACTCTGAGGTGTCAAGTCCTCCAGGTCCTCGCTTCCTCCCTCAGAATCCACCTCCATCGCTTCCGTACCGTCTCCCGAGTCTCGGGCACCACTTATTGCCTCGATCCTAAACGCGCGAACTGGAACTCCGCTATGCTGCTTGAGGCATAGGTACCAGGGATGATCGGTAAGGTCCCTTGCATCCAGCTTGATCACCCTTTCCCAAGCACTGTCCGAGATACCGTGGAATGTATTACGAACTTGTCTGCGGCGACGATGCGGACCACGTGAACTCTTTCCTGTACGGGCGCTGGTTTGACAGATTGCAAACGTGCTCGGCAGGCGCGCTCGCCACTTGCTTGCTGATTTCAGCTTTCGCTTCTTCGGAGGCGGCATAACGAAGGGCGTTCGTGGAGTATGCATTATTGATGCTCTCGGACGCTGCGCGGTGGATCATGCGGTCAGCTATGTCGACCGTCGCTTGCGCCCACTGTAACGACTGTGACTAGATGAACGGGATATGATAGAGTACAAAGAGCGGACGAAAGGAAGGAATACACACCGGTGCAAGATCGGAGCTAGCAAAAGGGATAGTGCCGAGATGGCAAATAGTAAC